>JAVQJZ010201604.1:0-16539 GCA_036025355.1 Leiopotherapon unicolor | reverse complement strand
TGTTACCTGTCAGGTGTGTTTCCTGTCAGGTGTGTTTCCTGTCAGGTGTGTTTCCTGTCAGGTGTGTTTCCTGTAGGTGTGTTTCCTGTAGGTGTGTTTCCTGTCGGGTATGTTTCCTGTCAGGTGTGTTTCCTGTCAGGTGTGTTTCCTGTCGGGTGTGTTTCCTGTCAGGTGTGTTTCCTGTCAGGTGTGTTTCCTGTCAGGTGTGTTTCCTGTCGGGTGTGTTTCCTGTAGGTGTGTGTACTCACAGTGCCACCTGTGACAGCTGCTCCTTGGTCAGGTTCAGGGGGTGGTTGAAGGCGCTGATGCCGTACTTGCTGGGGTCTCGTCCTTCGGGCAGGTTTGCTCTCAGGATGCCGTTATTCATCACGTTGACGAACGCTCCGATACTGTGCCAGCCTTTGTTGTTGAACCAGATCTGAGGAGAGTCGTTCAGGTTCAGACAGGTGGAGGCTCTGAGGTCGGCGAGCGTCTGACAGACTGCGACGCTCATGTGTCACACTGGGCTGTATGAATAAAGTCTGTCGTGTTTACTGACTCGCAGCAGTTTCTTACCTTCACGTTGTTCTTGGTGTCCAAACCGTTGATGAAACCTGACAGACTGTCGAGGAATCGGTCTGCAGCAGCTCCCTGAAACAAACAACAGCTCAGATCCAGTGCGACTATCAAACCCTCAGATTCAGAGAGTTCATGAGTTCTGAGACTGAAATATCAACTGACCTTCTGTAACTCAAAGATCTTTCTGACTCGTTCGATGGCATCGTCGATCTCATTAGCCGGAGGGAGGACCTGAGTGCTCCTGGCGCCCAGTGAGAATCCTCCGTACCTGCAGAGAATACGAAAAGGTGAAAACTGGAAACGTTTGAGTGTGTTCAGGATGTATAAAATGAACGCTGGAGATGACGACTGACCTGAACTCGTTCACCCAGACTTTGTTGTTCAGACTGAAACAGGCAGAAGCACAGAGTCTCACTTTACTGAGGAACGGCAGCATTTCTAGATTTCTACTGTCGCACATTTTCCAGCTGAATCTCACCTCTTGCCGATGATCTGAGCGTACGTTTTCACCAGGTAGTCGGAGATGTTTCTTCCTGTTAAGTTCTGCAGAGTGTCGGTGGCGCTCAGCTTCATCTGAACAACAAGATGTTTCTTTAAAACACTACTGCATAAAAATGAATGTAAACACATGAATGCAAACACATCAACCACATTTAGGATGATTGTTCCTGAGTGCAGAGTGACGGTGCAGCTTCTGGTCTGGGTCTATGCTCTGACCTCGGGGGGGGGCAGGCCTCCGGCTCCTGCAGGACAGTCTGGCAGCATCTTCTTCTTGCCGTCGCAGCTGCAGAAACAGGCCGGAGACGGATCCTCCATGGTCCAGTTTGCGGAGCTAAAGAGCTGCTGGACGCTCTCTGGGACTTCAGGGGTCGTCCAGTCCTCATCACCCATCGTACACGGAGCCTCTCTGGGGGGGTCATGAGACCAACAGGGAGATAATCAGTGACACTGTCAAAGTATGAACTAATCCAATGGATCAACCAGAGTTATTTATGACAGCCATGTTGTCTTACGGGATGGGATGACCATCCATGCAGCGCGTCCCGAAGCCCGGAGCGTCCAGCAGAGCGTTTAGTAGCTTCTGCATGTTAGCATCTCCGGGAGCGTCGTCACTGACAAACAAACACAGCATTGGACAGTTTAGCACAGTGTGGATTAGTTGGACACATTCAGACACACACACGCTCGCCGGCTGCGTACCTGATGAAGGTGACCTGGTCTTCGTACATCCAGGGCTGCAGCTCCAGACTGGGGTATTTTCCAAACGGGGGGACGATGAGACTGAAGACCAGAGCGATGCACACAAACACAGCAGGAAGAACAATCTGCAAAACAACAAAAACAACATGTAAATAAATCTGATGACAACTACTGAAAATGCATCGACATTTAAAGGAGAACGAATCTTGTGTTTTCAACATGAAGCGGCAGAGACGTGAGCCGACCTGAGCGAAGAAGCCCTTCCTGGAGCGTCGAGCATACAGGAAGCGTTTCCACATGAGAGCCACAAACTGCTGCCTCTTCAGACTCCAGCCCTTCACCTGATACGACCCTTTTCCATCGGTGCAGTTCAGCCAGTCTGTCTCTCGACACTCTGAGGTCACATGACACGGATCAACTATGCTACCACGCTAACATTAGCACTGTTGAAACAGCTCGCACTCAGAAAGAAGAAGTTGTTATCAAGGACAGATTGTGTACCAGGATCTCCGTCAGATTCGTTGCATTCATTGTTGTCATCTTCTGTTAAAGGTCTCAGACAGCTCTGATGGTCTCCTCCACCGAAAGCGTGAGTCCTCCTCCGCCGGCGAACAGGAAGTGTACCGTCTGAACACGCACACACACACACACACACACACACACAGACATGTCGAGCGTCAGGATGCAGACTTGACTTGATGACTTTTGTTAAATTCTGTGTTTCAGACTTGTTGTGTAATCACAGCCAGAGGTCAGAGGTCACTCCTCACCTGAGGGCACTTCAGTGTCGACTCCATTATCTTCAGCCACTTTGAGGAAAATCTACAAAAAACATGAAAATAAAATCAGGTAATGTTCCCATCCATGTTTTCTCAACATATTTATGAACATGTCAGCTCATCCTGGATCTGGTCACATGACAACAATAATGTTGTTAAAACAGCTGATTACCTGCTGAGGGGCTCCTGATGAAAACATTTGACTAAATAAATCAAACTGAGTTCTCTCTGCGTATAATATCATACTAAATAAAGAGTATTTAAAGTTTATGAACACTTCTGGTTTTCTGTACAACTTGATTGTGAGGCTTCAATGACACAGATGGAGGATAAACTTCTTCCTTTCTGACTCAGGAGATAGAAACCGGGTCACCTCCTCCAGCGTGGTGTCGGACACTCCATAGCTGGAGATGCCGAGGTCGGGCAGCTTCAGGTCCAGGTCTTTGAAGAGCTCCACGAAGGCCCCGTCCTTGGCGGCGCTGTACGGCAGAATGTAGGTCAGCTCGTGTCCGAGGTCCTCCACCAGGCGGGCGGCGGGGACGTGACACAGGATCAGACTGGAGACCAGGGACACGTCCGGGGGTACGAAGGGGACGTTACAGATGGAGGCGGCGGGGCCGTTCTCTGAGGACGGAGACAACGCACAGATCAGATCCACCTGAAGGTGAACAAATCAAGCGCCCTGCAGGAACAGAGAGCTCACCGATGGTAGCAGCCTCACTTTCATGTTCGCTGCCGAGTCCTGCGTCGCTGCTGCTGACTGAGGCGCACTCCTCCTCCTGAAACACACAACACAGCGATTTAAAGTTCAGAGACTGCAGAGAGAGGCTGCGTTTAAATACTACAGAGAGAGACAAAATACTGCTGGATGATAAAATACAATAATTATCTAACAGAGATACAGAACATCCAGCCTGGCTGGACTCTTGTATGTATGAACCAGGACCCGGCCTGGACTCTGGACCTTCTTGGTAAAGGACACGGTGCTGGATGAGTTCCTGCAGGAGCTGAGCGACGGCGCCGGCTCTTTCTTCACCAGCGTCAGGTAGTAACCCGTCCCCAGCTGGTTCTTCAGGTACAGAGATGAGCCCACGCAGCACAGCTTGCCGTGGGAGATGATGGCGATCCGGTCGCCCAGGATGTCCGCCTCGTCCATGTGGTGCGTGGACAGGATGATGGTCCGACCTGTCGGGAGGCAGGAGGTTAAACTAAGCTCCAAACTTCATACTGGTGATACTGGTGACCAATCAGGACCACTCACCCTGTCGATACTTCAGCAACAGATCCCAGATCCCTCTGCGGGCATACGGGTCCACGCCAGCCGTGGGCTCGTCCAGGATGACGACCTTCGAGCCCCCCACGAAGGCCAGCGCCACAGACAGTTTCCTCTGCATGCCTCCGGACAGCGCGCTGGTCCGGGACGTGCGTTTGTGGGGCAGCCCGGTGTCCTGCAGGATCTGCTCGATCTCCCTTTTCACCTGCTGCTCGGACAGGCCTTTGAGCCGCCCGTAGAACCAGATGTGCTCCTCCACCGTCAACCTGCAGGGGGCAGCACAACACAGCAACACGGTCACCTGACAGGCTGGACTCAGCACAGAAACCTTTTCGCTCTAAGACACAGAAAGTGACAGACCACGTGGAGCTGGACTCACATGCTGAAGAGCACGTTGTGCTGTGGACAGACTCCCAGACTCTGCCTGATGGCGCTCAGCTCAGTTCGAATGTCTCTGCCCAGGATGTAGGCGGTGCCAGAGGTCGGAGGGAACAGACCAGTCAAGATGGACCTGCGGAGGAGATAACAGGAGCGTGTCAGATAAACAGATGTGTGTCTGTACGTTTCTCTACTTTTCTGTCCAGTATGAGTATCTGTTCTGGTGGATGTGCTTTGCTCACATGGTGGTGGTTTTTCCGGCTCCGTTGTGACCCAGGAAGGAGGTGATCTGTCCCTCGTAGAAGCCGAGCGTCAGCCCGTCCACCGCCAGCTTCTTCCCATGACGATAAACCTTCACCAGGTTCTCGATGTAGACGCCGGGCTCCAGGTGAGCCGGTTCCTCCTCGATACACACTGCTGCAAACACACACACATTACTGCCGTGTTCAGGAAGTTATTTTCGAAGAAAACTCTCAGAAGAAGAAAACAAGCATCTGTATTTGCTCTTTCTGGTTCCAGATGTGATTTGGTGTTTCTGTGAGTGCAGCTCCGTGTCGCCACCGTGTGTTCACTCTGTGTAACAGCAGTCTCACCTCCTGGGTTTCCTTTCCGGCTCAGAGGGACTTTGCTGGACTTTCCTTCTTTCTCTCCCATCCAATAGGACTTAGTGAAGGGGAAATACCAGACGCGAGGGATCCCATACTGACCTGAGAGATAAATGAATGTTAATAAAAACTCAAGGTCAGCACCTGTGTGCAGATTTAATCCTACTTACTGAGCAAAGTCGGAAATATTCAGGAAGCTAATAGACCTGTCAGGACATTTTCATATTCTTAAAAAAGAAAACTTAACATTATCTTCACAATCATTGTTATTGAGACAAAACCTGCTGAAGAGATCTCTGGTTTTCAAACTAAAACTCAAATCCTGCACTCTTAAGTCTGAAACATCACATTACTCACACCTTATAATAAACGTCCAGATGTTTGTGCGTTTGAGTTCAAATGAATGTTAGCTCTCACCTGGGAACACGGCCTCGATGTACCAGGTCAGGACTCCGTACAGGAAGGAGTCGCAGTACATCATGATGATGGCGGTACGGAGGCTGAAGTCGTCCTCCTCCAGAGGACTCGACACCAGATTCTTCCACTGGATGCCGACTCCCTGCTCCTCGAACAGAGCGAAGTACTCACATCCGAACCCGAAGGCCACGGGGGACAGGAGGCTCTGCAGGGGAGGAGCACATGTGACCCGCTGTGTCCAACAACAACACAACAACATAAACACAAACTGGTCGCTTGGTTCTTACTGCAAAGACTTTGGCTCCGAAACCGATGTAGTCCTGCCAGGCGACGCAGAGCACGTAGGGCAGGTAGAGCGTGAAGTAGATGATTCCTCCGCAGGCGGCGGCCAGGTTAGCCCGGGCGAACGCCGTGCTGAGGAGGAAGCACTGCATGATGGTCACCACGGCGAAGGATCCCAGGAAGAGGAAGACCACGCCGGGGTCACTGTAGGGCAGCAGGTTCCCCTTCTGTTCGGGCCAAAACCAGGTCAGGACAGGGTCAGTTAATTAACTGATTAAACGCCAGTGGTTCTTAATTATTTTCCATCATGACCCCCCAGGGCACAGAATTTTTAACCCTAACTTCATAAGCTCATTCCTTTTTAAAGAGGTATTTGACTTTTTAACACTTGTTTTCTTTGTGCAAACAACTCAAAGGTGCCGTTTGGTTTCATGCTGTCTGCAGCCACTTTTCCTCATTTCCAACCATTTTCACAGTAAAGCCAGAAGGCCTGTGTAGGCGTCGTCATATTTCCTGGTCTTTTTATGACGGTTACCGCCACTTGCTTTCCTCCGTTTTCTTTTCATTCCTGTCAGAAACATTTCCGTCTCTGCTCTCTGTGCACCGACGCCTCGCCTCACTATTTGAGAGTCACTGCTTTACACTGTCCTGATGATTTCCACCTTCATTTATAATGACAAGCAGAGCCTTGAAACTTTCTGAATCATTAAAAACAACGTGCCGGCCGCAGCAAACACACGGCAGGAAGTGACGAGCTGAAAGTCACCTTCAGTGATGTGAAGTCTGATTTTGTTTTTTCTGGTTTGTCAGTTTTATGATTTCATAGCCTGACACAATTAAGTTTGCTTGTCTTCAAACACAAAACCTAAAATGATGATTCAGTATCACGTCACACAGCTGCCTGTGTCGTCACCTTGAGCAGCAGCACCAGCAGCCCGGCGCTGATCAGCAGGGGAATCAGGCTGCTGATGAACCAGCTGAACCACAGGATGCTGTTGTTCAGGCCCATAATCCTCATGGTCTCCTTCAGCCTCGCCTCCTTCTCGTACACCACGCTCTTCAGGATGATCGCCACCGAGTACATCCAGGCCAGAGTCATGAAGAGAGGCATGGAGCGGCTCATCACCCGCAGGAAACTGAGACAAGGACACGGAGGAGCGTTTACGAGACGCAGCAGCTTTAAACCCGAAACCCAAAGAGGTGAAGTTCTTACATGTCATCTACGTAGCAGGGATACGGCATCTGCTGGATGTAGACGCCCATCTTCTCCTTGGTGCCCGTCACGGCTCTGATGATGCCTTGCTCAATAACATCCTGCAGGTACGTAAACCCGCCCCAGATGTACCGCATGTCCTCGAACGGGTCAGCGCGGGGGCCTGGATCCCAGTACCTGCAGAGGACGGGAGGACTTTATCAACATCCGCCTGCTCGATCTCTTTATCACAGCTGAGTCCTGCTCTCGTGTGCGTTTTAAAGTAAAATTATTCTCCAGCTTAAACTTAATCTTAACTATAATAATCACTCACACCCGTCCCGTCCCCACGATGACTTCATACAAACACATTCAGGGTTTTCACTTCAGTAGTTTCAGGGTCCCCATTGAGAAACAGGTGTGTGTGTGTGTGTTTCCTTACGCGTCTTTGATCTTATTGGTCCGCTCCACGTTGTCGATGTCCATACGGATCTTGTAGTTGAGTTTAGCCGGCAGCTCGGTGGCGTTGGGGTCGACGTCCGGGAAGACGATGCCCGCCCAGAACTTCCTGTCCTCCAGCAGCAGCATGGACTGGTTGACCAGTCGCTCCTCGCTGGACACCGGCTCCAGTTTGTCCAGGTTCACACACTAACACACACACAGAGGTCAGGTGATCTTTGCTGTCCAATCACAGCACACCTGATCACGTTTATAAGTGATGTGATTTAGAGCGGCGGGCCAGTCACCGCTGTGATTCGCAGGAAACGACGACAAACACAAACTTAACCTGCACAGGTGAGCGGCTCTGAGGGCGAAGGAAGCTGTAAAACTGACCTCCATGAAGCGGGAGATGCTCATGATGGCCTGGTCCGTCTCGTTGAACACCTCCCTCCAGGTGAGGGCGCTGCCCGGCGGCCGGGGGTCCTCCGCCTGCTTCGACAGGAAGTCGGAGACGTCAGCCGCGCTCCAGTCGGTGTCGGCCAGCTGCGCGTGGAAGAAGCTGGCGGTGACGTTGTTCTTCAGCAGAGTCTGGATGATCAGATCAGAGCAAAAACCGACAGAATGAAGATAAACTGAGAATAAAAGAACGAAGAGTCAAGAATAAAGAGTAAGAAGAGAAAATAGAGAATGAGGACAGAACAGGTGGGAACAGGTGAGCTGGTGGGCGGAGCCTGTTTACCCTGATCACGTCCATCTGCTCGCTGTTCTCCATGAAGCTCCACACTTTGGGTCTCATCTCCTCCCACATCCCGCCCAGGTCCCTGAACACGCCGAGCTCCTGGAAGGTCCGGTTCACCTGAACACACCGCAGATTAAAGACAGACCGCTCATGCTGCAGGAAGTGATGCGACAGGAAATGATGTCATACCTCGTGGATGACCCGCTGGGTGGCGGGCGTGTGGGGGGTGTACAGGATCTTCCCCATCAGCAAAGGCTTCAGAGCCTGCCAGATCATCCTGGACATCGGGTTCGAGTCCATGTTCTTCACCAGACTGTTACAGTACGGAGCTGGAAACACACACACACACAGACACAGAGACACAGAGACACAGACACACACACACACAGACACACACACACACACAGACAGACACACACACAGACAGACAGACAGACACACACACACAGACACACACACACACAGACACACACACACTTAGTCTTACAGATTAGATTAGAAAAATCAGACAGTTTAATGATCTGATCAATAAGATTATTGATAAAGTTCAGACTTGATTAGTTTTTCAGGGTTTGAGCTTCTTTCCTTCAATAACTGAAATAATCTGTAAACACAAACACACATAAAAATGAGAAGAAATCGTCTTTTCACCAGTTTCTCTCTTTAATTCGATGGATAAAAACAGTAAATCTCTTTTTCTTTCTCTCTTATTAAAATGAGCTCGTCTGTGAGGAGCTCTGACTCAAACATCTTCCTCTTTTCTCTGAAAGTCTAATTCGCTCTTCGATGGTGGGAAATGAGATCTGAAGGGCCGAAGGTGGAAAAAAGATGAGAAAAGATTCTTCACTTCTGCAGTTCAAATACACGAAAAAGAGAAAGATGAAAAACTGCTGCTGCTTTATATTAATGAACTTTTATCGTGTTATTTTATATCTTTGATTTCTTCTCTTTGGTTGTATTTTATTTCCCTGCTCAGTGTTTTTCTGCTGTGAGGAAACATCTTCACGCTCTGCAGATGTGACGCAGGTTTTCGCGGTTTTACTGACGTGATGAGCAGCGTGTGTCGCACCTTTCTCTCCAAAGATCCACCTCTTGTGCATGCTGGTGGTGAAGAAGATGGGCGTCTGCGTGACACACATCAGCAGGTCTGTGATCGCCAGATTAATGATGAACATGTTGGCCGGCGTCCGCAGGCTGCGACTCCTGCAACACACACACACACACACACACACACAGATGTAGAAGATGTATTGTACAGACACAGGAATAAATTAACGTACTGCATGTTCTCCACATTTCAGTCTTTTCTCCCATTAAGTTTATTTTTATGCACATTCAAAGCAGATTCTTGTGTAAAGTGGAGAAAACTCTGCAGGTCACAGTAAAAGTGGAGGTGGTGACTGAGTTTTCATGACTGAGTTTTGAATATAACCACATCCCACCTGCACGATAAGACGCCGTAAACTCATACGGCGAGCAGCAGAGAGCACAAAGAGCCGAGCATCAACAGCGTTTCCTCTCTCAAACACTTTATATATTTCAGGGTTTAGTTGAATCAGTGAATGAAAGATGAAATCTCTTAAATCATCAGTACAAAGAAAAGAGAACTCGGGTTAGGTCGACCTCGGTGATCAGACGAACGAGATGTGAAAGATGTTTCAGGGTCAAACGTCACTTTTCTGCACATTTGGCTGTGACTGAATGTTTTCAGGCCACTTTTCTTTTCTTCAGACTGAATAAAAGCTTATTTCTGACACGCTGCAGAGGTTTGCAGACTGATCAGAGAGACGAGCGTCCTGCTGTGATTAGCAGGAAGCGTCTGTTCCTCTGCAGGTAAGAGTGGTGAGCGACGGCAGCAGGTGTCCGAGTCATAAAGTCTGTTTTAGAGGACAAAGAAGAGCCGACACGGAAAAATCACTTAGTGCTGCTTTGGTTCAAAAATGAACATTTAATCGATGGAGCAGCCGTCACGGAGCAGGTCTGATTTTAATGAAAAATCAATGCCTGTCCCACGAAAGTCAGATCGATACGTGGGCCGAGCGCCGCTTAAGTGCTGAAGCTTCTTCAGAGGAAGCCGCTCTGTTTCAGAGAAAGACGTCGATGAAAACCTGACGTCCCGATTAAACCCGAGTCTGACAACCTGAGAAGCTTTCAGAGACTCGACAGGTGAAAAGAAGCAGCTTTGTTATTGTTTTTGTGAACAAAAGTTCATGTCTCGAGCAGGAAGAAATAAAACAAAATGATTTCAGATTGTGCAGAGCGACCGAGGATTACAGACAAAGAGAGCTCTCATCATTTTCTACAGTTTTTGTAATTATCACGTTACATCATGTGCGTGAGAAGCGCCTCTTTGAGGATTACTGTAACTCTGCGGTTGGTCCAACATGCAGCTGGAACCTCGAGGAGAAAACACTTCATCCTCCTTCATTAACCTCCCGGCACGCCACATCGTCTGTCAGTTATAAAAATATTTGGCTCTGCGCTTCATCCCTGAACAAAAGCACAACGACACGGAGAAAAAGGTCCTGCAGCAAAAATCACATCCATTTGGTGAGAAGACGTCCGTGTCTTTGCCCTGCATCTTTCTCAGAGCCGCCCGTCCTTTACCTGTCCACCGTTTACCTGCCAGACGTCCATCAGCTTCTCTCTGCAGACTGTTTTTCTGTCAGATCATCCAACTTTGTTTTTTACTTCTGAGCTTCTGTTACCTGAACCTGAATCCTAACTTGGATCTGAGCTTTGTTCACTGCTGTCTGTTTCCTTTCAACACTTTAAATAAAACACACCTTTATTATTTCATCATTCGTTGTATTAGTTTACGCCACCGTTCAGCCGGATTATAACACTCACATACATGTTAGAGCATTACACACATCAGTGTGTGTGTGTGTGTGATGTAAATGTAGAACATCATGCATGAACATCAGAAACATACTGAAAACATTTTCTTCTTCATGACGTGACGTTATGAGATAAACAAACCACGGCGCCACCACAGAAAACATCTGACAGACACTCGCTGGGTCGGACTGTTTGAATAGAAATTCATTAAATAATATTTACCTTCAATTCAAGCTTGTGCTTGAAATGTAATTTCAAATTTACTATTAAAAAATTTAACAGGAGTTTTTATTTCACTGCTGTAAAAATGAGCCTCGTTATTCTGACATAACGACATAATTAACCTGCGATCTTGAGATGAAAAGAACTGGAAAAAAAGAAAAGAACTGCAGCATAAATTATGTAGATTTAAAAACGTGTTTCGGTTTCTGACTTGCTGTCGCGTCCTCGGAGGGGGAGAGCGGCCATGTTTGGACACAGGAAGTCGTCCTACCTGCAGAAGGCGTAGATCACCAGGAAGTTTCCGATCATGCCGGTGATGCCGATGGCGAGGATGACGGAGCCGATGGTGTAGTGGGCGTGGTCGGGGACGTCCACCGTGGGGAAGGGGTACGGGGCCTCGGGCGCCATGGCCATCTGGAGGACAAACAGGAAATGACACGTAAAGTGAGGAAGCTGCATCAGGAAGGACAAACAACTACTTTTCTCTTCAGGATGGGAAGCAGAACATCATTAAATGAAAGTAAAGAAAAGTGCTCAGCGTTACATTTTTTCTGCTGTTTCTACATTTCCAGTAAAATCACGGTCACACTCTGAAAATGCTAAAATAGGATTCTGTTTGATCCCCTCAGCAGTTTATAACAGCACAGACTTCGTCCTGCAGGTGGCGCTGAAGAAATTAAAATCTGCGAGCAGCGAGATTTGAAAACTTTGAGACTCTTTAAAACAAAATCCTGCTCTGTTTCTGTCAGTGTTTCCACGTGCAGCTCATCAGAGGTGGAAATATGTTCTGGTTTTATACAAATGAAGAGAATAAACTGCAGTTTAAACTTCATATCTGACGAGATTCATCACTTTTCGCTCAGTTTCCTGCAGCTTGCACTTTAAACCTGCTGCCACGTAAGACTGATCACAGTTTTGAGACCTTTGCATGAAAGTGTGAGGGGAGATTAAAAAGTCTTTGATATTGATGACTTTTTCATCCCGCTCAGTGAAAAACCTTCACTTCCACGGACCCACTAATCACCAACCAGCGGCCTTAATTCCTTCTGAAAGACTAATATCTCCACCGGTCCTGAACATCACTGTTTCTAATTAACATGCTCTAAGTGCCGTCTCTCCATCCCGTCTCCCGTTGCCACGTTAACGGCATAAATTACTCTGCAGCCAGCAGAAATATCAGGCACAGCTAATCAGAGGTGGAGGTCAGTCAGAGGAGCTGCCGGTTTCATTTCAACAAGAGCCAAACGGGAGATTTAATGAAAATATGAAAGATTCGATGGAGCCTGACATCTCAGAGTACTCCTGCTTCTTTACGTCTTCAGAGACTTTCTGCTCAGCATCATGAATCAGAAGTTTGCAGCTCAATGAATCAGCTGAAGAATGGGACTGTTCATTTAATTATACCGAATGTTTGGATTCAAAATGTTCCTTAAATCTCTCAGCTATTATATAAGGATGACTGGGTGAATATTTCTCCAGTTTTCTATACCATATTATCCATAGAGTGATTCCAGTCATATCACATGTTATGTAATCTGGACAGAGTGTAAAACACTGACAACCAGGCGGTCCCTAAAACACAAACACATGTTGGCAGCGTTTCAGCCGATATGCAGCAAAATAATAAGAAACATCACTAAGGACGTTTTAATTCTTCTCTCTGGAGTCTGGAGCATTTGTGCAGCTGCAGAGATCAACAACAAAACCAAATATTCTCATGAATATCTCGACACGAAGTGTGGAGGAACTAAAATAATGTTCAAAAACAAACGAATGCCAGCATTTAAAAGTGGTGATGGATGCAAACGTCAGAGGCAGTTACCCTCCAAGTTTTCAGAAAAGTATTTTAAGTTAACGGTTGTTCTGTCGCTTTTTCTAGAAACACACAGAAGAGAATAAAAATGAGGATTCACTTCATTTGACTTCATTAAACTGGACTAAGGAGACGAATGAAGTCTCGTCACGTAAACCTTCCTGGGCTTGTTGTGGTTTACGTGCGTTGCCACGGTTACAAGATTCAGTTAAAAACGTCCACGACAAGTGTGCTTACACTTGAGGCAAATCACTTGTGCATTAAACAGTCTTACACACACGTCATCCAGCCAATCAGAGCTCAGCATCCGTCTGGATCGGCGGCGTGATGCTGATGCTTCACGTCTCCTGCAGCGACCCGTAAAACGAGGCGTCACATCCAGTCCGGGTTGGTCTGAATGTGCTTTAATGCTCAGAGCCGCAAACAGCAGTCAGCAGAACGAAGGAGGAAGCTGTGAAGGACGGCGTGACGCTGATGGAGTCCGACATGTTGTGACAGCAAACAAACAAACACGCCGGCTCAAGGACACGAATCCATCCGACTGCAGGCTCGCCGTGAGAATCAGCAGGAAGCATCAACGAGGTCCCACACGTCACTCCGAGTCAGTGACGCCCGTTATTACAGTCTGAAGAAAGCTCAGTTTAAATAAACCTGTTCACACACCTGCTCAGGTGCACATACCGGCCCACCCCCCCTCACTCTCACTCTCACGGGTCCTTCTACGTGAGGTCCGACAGAGGAAACATCTCTCATTGTTCACACACTCCAGTCCAGCAGGTGGCAGTGATGCATCCGTAAGTTACCTTGTGAGGTTTCTACGTAAATATGAATCATACGTACCAACATTATCACATACACACGTCAATACATCAAACGTTCAGAGGCCGACGTGTTTCTTTGTCACCTCAAACTGATTTTGTTGGGAAGCTGAGGTGAAACAACTGAAAGTTTACCAGCATTTTCTGACCGTTGAGGGGATTGTGGGAGATTCACAAGATTCACAAATGAATATCTGATATCCGTCAGTGGTGCACATCAACATCAACACAAATCAGTCCGTCCATCCAAACCTCCTCCTTTGGGATTCCTCCAGCCAATAAATCAATCCAACATTTAACCTATTTTTTGTTGTCGTTGAGCAAAAAACAAAAGTAGGACAGTGGGATTATTGAAACAGGGACACTGTAAATCTGCACAAACACCACAAAGATGAAAGCTCCAGTGAATCATTAACAGCGTTTTTCTGCTCAATCACAATGTGTTCCTGCAGTCTTTTTGAGCAAACCGTCATTATCAAAATGTTTTCCATCTCGTCAGTGTTTGCATTTTGTTTTCTTTGCTGCGAGGCCACAAATCTGTCACCAGATTAACTCGGCACACCGAGAGCAGCGACGCCTGTCACAAAAGATCCGGCGTTTCAGCTTCACCGCCGCGGCCGCCTCACATCCAGTTTACACGTCCTCCTCTGTCCTTTACTTTCTCTGCTCCTCAAATATCTGATAAACTGAGCTGTTTCCATTCCAGCGTTGCAGAAGTTTAAAGAAAATGTTTGGCATTGTGTGTTTTCACCCCTCTGGAGAGAAGTAAACTTCCTCATGGAGGTCAAGGTCGCGTCAGTGCTGAAGAAACGCTGCGGCCTGAATGATGCTGATGGAGGCAGGTCGGCCGTCATCGGAGGCTTCACTTCACTCCGACAGGCCGACGAGGTCACGTCTGATGAAGTCCATCAAATATTGTTGAGAGGAGGGCGTAGTTTCCACTTTACGGTTAGATTAACTCAAATACTCCACGATGCAGAAAAAGAGAGTAAAAACGCTGACGTGCCTGCAGGCTGGGCAGCAGCTGTCTGATTTCAGCTCTGAATCATTTTAGATTGTTTTTAGTTTCAAATGCAGTTTGAGATCACAAACTTACTGGACAATCAACCGTCGAACGAACGACTGGGTCGGTTTCTGATCAGAAATCTGCTCCATATCTGCAGTTTGATCTGATTCACTTCTGGTACAAACTGTAGAGAACTTGATTTTGTGTTAAAGGAGTATTTTAGTATTTTACATATGGTGGTTAAATGTGCTCTTCACTCCATCTTTCATCTGTTTTTGTCTGCTGCTGTTTTCTCTTTTTGTCAACATTGAAGATGGGTTTTTTTTGTAAACAAATCGACAGTTTTGCATATTTACATTCAGTACGAGCTCCACATCAATTTAATGTGAACGTGAACTGATCCTTCCTGTGCATTTTTCAAAATAAAGCCTGAGGCAAACAATTCAGTCTAAATGTTTTCAGACTCTTCTATAGAAATGCTGAAATCAGATATTAAATATGAGGTGTGGCAGCAGAGGAAAGCAGCCTTTTATTACTGTTACGAAGATGAAAACTAAATCTTAGTGTGTTAATACAGTAATAACAGTACATTCATTTACTGTATGAACGGGTGTTGGATGAATTGTTTCATGCAGAGGTCTGCAGGGCGACGTACAGCTGGATGTTAACTTGAGATAATTACAGATTAACGAGGCCCAGAAGCGTCATATGGAAATCATCTCTGTGACTTTACTGAAAGGTCGTCTTTGTCATCACGCTAATTTCATCCAACAGCACCATGTGATGGTTTAATGAGCGCCTGTGTGTGAAACACGGCCGAGGTGTGTGTGTGTGTGTGTGTGTGCATATACTGTTAAAGCGAGGCCAGGTTATTTTCACATGCATCATCATTTTAGGAATTATAACAGTAAAAATGATCCAAGATCAGGATGTGATTAATCATTAGGTTTTAAAAACACACCTGATGCATCAGCAGAAAGTGATGATCTCTCAGGAAAAGATCCTAAAATGAAGCGTCAGACTATCAGTACCTGATATGTATTGATACCTGCTGAGTGTTTGTCATTGATCTGCTCAGACGGGAACGTTTACTTCAGCCCATCTTGTGATGCTCAAACTGCAGAGTCAGAACAGCGGGAGATTTTCCAACACGCTGTGAACACGCTGTGAACACGCAGAGTGTTTCAGAGCAAACGTTTGCAGCAGGAACGGAAAATCTTCTCTAAAGTGGATTTAAAGTGGATCAGTGTTGGCTTACAGCAGGCAGGAATCCATTACTACTTTAATTATGTCACACAATTACACCGTGTACCTTTTCTAAATGCAGCTGACCCAGATTACTCTCACACTGTAATTACAGTCGTGGCTGAATCACTCTGGATGTAATTACAGTTCACAGCTCATGATTATTATCATTCCTTATCTCTGCTCATCGAGTCATCTGAAAGTCATGAAATCAGCTCAGACTGAAGACTTGTTTGGACGGGAGAAGGTTTATGAGCAAGAAAACAAAAAGATCTTTTCATCAAGTATCGGGAACAAACCAAACATTCGCACGGCTTCGCCTTCAAACACTGATCAGCCCCCACCGAGACACTCTCACCCCCCCACAGTTACTACAGGTCACATTAACATACAGTCTGACTCTGCATCACTGTAACACACCTTCAGATCAGCCGGCACATTTCACATCTTCTTTCCACGACGAAGAGAAATGTGGACAACAATGCTGCTCTGTTTGTTGGTTGGTCGATTGCTGTTTGTAGTGTGTTTATTTACTTGTTGTTGCAGTTTTGGTTGGTTGTTTGTTTTTTTGGTTGTTGTTTCAGTTGTTGTTTGGTTGTTTGTTTGTTGTTGTTGGTTATTTGTTATGTTGTTTGTTGTTGTTGGTTATTTGTTATGTTGTTTGTTGTTGTTGTTGGTTATTTGTTATGTTGTTTGTTGGCTGGTGCAGCTGGTTGTGTGTTTGTTGTTG
>JAVQJZ010201445.1:0-10887 GCA_036025355.1 Leiopotherapon unicolor | reverse complement strand
AAGTGAATAAGTGATTGAAAGACTAGATGAGGCCTTAAATTAATGATGAATCTTACTACAGTGTTAGAGAGTATTTTCCCAACATTTAGTTTTCAATTATGCTCTTTGTACACAGCATGGCTGCAGGATATTTCATTAAATGAGCACAATGCCCTAAAAAGCAAAGCCTGCTTCAGGAACAACAAGTAAGGCAAATCGAAAAGGGCAACAAATGAAAACAGGAAGCAACGAGACAAGCATAGTGATGAGTTTTTGTACTCACATGTGTTTATGTTTGTGAAGCACTGAGCCTCTTGCTGCACTTTAATGATTCTTTACTGTAAAATTATTTTTCCCCATGAGTTTTATCCCACTGAAACTACAGCACCCTTTAGAAACGTGGACCAGCCACAGGCAGGAAATCAGAGCTGTTCCAAAATCAGAATTTTGGTGATGAAAAAGCAAATAAAACAAGCCTGAGAACAAAATCTGCACCTTCAAGCTCAAAGTTAAAGTTAGAATCTCTCATTTTGCTGTCTTTCGTGGCAGCAGTGGCGATAAGCAGTAATTTTAGGTGTCTTTGGACCTCACTTCAATTTCAAGTTCCATCCATATAAATTTTCCAAGAAATTTGACTGAGCAGCTGTTTATAGATAAAACAAAAGAGAAGTGTTTGGAAAAATGTAAGTAGTTCATCACCACAGATGCCAAATATACCTGAATAAACAGTGGCATAAAATCTGTGACAGATCTCTATTGGGTTTCTGAACATATTTTCACATGAACCAACTTGCACCAGAAGCACAGAAGAAGAAATTGTAGCATTGTGATTGGATGTTTTTTTTTTTTGTCTTTATGCAGCCTTGTACCTTCATTTTATTTTCCACATGGACAGTTCTGTGACTGGCCAATCATTGTTATCAGCATTTTTAAACTCTCTTAAACTGTGGATGAATGAATATAAACCACACACACTGACCGTTTTCTTGAAAGTCGATCCTTATTTTGTTCGACTCTGCGCTGGTGGCTTTGGTCCAAGCTTGTCCCGGCTGCTGCTTTGTCCACGCGGTGATGTCGCACCAGTAGTAACCTCTGTCCGACAACTGGACGCCTGCCAGGCGAAACCGAAACTCTGCTGGGCCAAACTTTGTCAAGACCAGACTGTCTCTGAGTGGACAGAGAGAGAAGAGATGAAGACATTTCAAAATGAAATGTGAAAAGTGCATGTGTGTATGTGTAACCAGGTAGGTACCTTCTGTTGGGGTCTGTGGCTCCTCCGTGCTGCAGGACGCTGTCAGGGCTCAGAGTCATGATGGTCTTTACGTTGCTCTCCAAACTTTCCTGTGATTGGATGAGCACAGAGTAACCTGCCTCCCCGAGGTTCACGGTGGCCACGGTGCAGCTCATCTCAAAGGTAGCTCCGCCCACCGAGGCTTCACGGATGGTCTTGGCCACAACGTTTAAAGACGGTCCTAAAAATGCCATCAAATAAGATGGACGTCAATCAGCCCACCAAAGTGTCTGAGGGGGAAATCCCCAACAGTGACCAACAGGAAGTGATAAGAGATTACACCATGAACTTATTGTGATTCAAAGCAGACTCACACACACACACACATACACAAAGCAATGTGGTTACATCATGGCTCAATTAGCTAAATTGAGGGCACCAACTTCAGCATGTGGGCTTGAAATAGAGAGGAAGCGAGTGTGTGTGTTCCGAATACGAGAGGCTGAAACAAGAGGTCTGTTGTTATGTCGAGGAATTTCACTATGAAGTCTGGAGATGATATGTGGACATTAGAGAGCTTGTTCATAAAACTCAGCAGCAGGGTTACCATGTCGGCTGGAGGAAAAGCACCCATTTTTAGGTCTGATTGTGTCCTCTTTTTCTATTGACTAGTTTCAAAGAACACTGCCTCAATGACTTAAGGCAAAATTTAGCTCATATTTCTGTCATTTACTTACCTTTAAGGGAAATATGTTAAAGAAACCAAGAAGAATTTAAACTGATCAATTTCAAGGTAAGATTTGTTCTTTTGTTCTGAAATTCAAGAGGTTTCTGGTGGTGGCTCAAATAAAGTCTAGATTTTTGTGTTGGTGATAAACTGCAGACAAAGATGTGTAGGAATATATAAACACTTTACTTTTTTGGATTCAATAAATGACTCAGCCATTTAGTAATATCATCTACTGATCACCACAGAGCAGAGATCACAACAGATGGGCACTGATGACAGGGGGGAAGATAAAAAAAGCTTCCTTACGTTTGGTATCCCATCGCACAGTCAGCGGAGAGCTCTGGTGCTCCGCGGTCTTCACCATGCCGCCCTGGCTGTTAACGTCCCAGGCGGACACAGTGCAAACATACTGGCCCATGTCGATCTCCTACAGACAGTGAAAATGAGTCAGTGATCAGCATCACTGTGTTTGTTTCCACTTAGAACTGAGCCCAACCAGACACAGTAACACTTCTTCTCCATTGGTAAATGCTACAGTTATTGGTTGTTTTTTTTCCTTTTTTTAAAAAAAACAATGATACTAATATACATTACTGATGGTAAAAAAGATGTCACATATAGTATATTGTCAGTGGCATAAACAGTGTCCTAAAATCAAGTTAAATGGTCAAAACCTGTCTCTTTCCTTCATTCACTCTTTGCGTGCCTACCTGTGTGCGGAGGAACTGCAGTTTGAACGTGTTGGGCTGGACTCTGCTCAGAGACACTGCACCGCTTTTCAGTCTATCAGAATACATCGGTCCAGCCAACAGGTTGCCGTGGCCGTCCAGGGAGCCAACGGGGTGTGAGGTCTGAGGATCATCCCCTATACCTGCAGGTGAATGAATTTTGTAGAAACTTTTAGTCTTCAAAGAATTCTGTGGGGAAAAAAACAACACAGATTTTTCACAGAGGCTGAAGTACCCGGAAGTGTGGTGTGCAGCCAGGTGACACCCAGTCGGCCTCCCAGGGGTAAATGAGTAATGTTGGTCACAAGGCATGCCAGCTCTGTGGGTTCAGCCGTCAGCTGCGGCTTCAGGATGTGCTCAAGGGTCAGTGTGAAGCTCGGCTCTGGGGGGAAAATGTAAAAAAGCATAAAATTAAACTCAATATGATTATGTAGTTCTAACATTGAGAGGCTTTGAATGACACAAGTAACGAACAAGGTAATTAAGTATTCAGCAGCACTGCTGGGTTGTCTGTTATGTTTTCACCCAGTCTGTGCTGCTTCATCACCTACAATTAGCATCTGTCAAAGGGGGCACTGTCTGATATACTTGGGCAGACTGGGGGTGAGTTTCATCGAGGGAATGGCAACCTGCAAGCCACTTCAACTACATCCTAACACCAGATACTGGATTTACTACCTGCCATAACCCCAAGACAAAAAACTTACACAGTTTAAAGAATGTAAGAAAGGCCCAACCCAAAAGCTTTATAAAAGTGAACTATGCTGAAAAGCAGACTATTGTACTGACACAGCTTTATGACTCAGCTCTCTGGATAATACTCTGCAGCCAAAACATCTACGGTATGGTCAGTCTCACACTCCTGGGCTCCCTATACTATTAAGACTCTGTCCCACATGCTCATCACCATGTAAATGTGATTTTCTGTAAAAGACATGACAAACATTTCTGTAACTCCTGAAAAAGACTCAGGTCACGCTGTTGACTAAAGTAAGAAGATTCAGCAGCACAAGAGTAAATGCACAGAGAGGTAAAAAATAATTTAGTCCAGTCTTCTTAACCGTTAAACTGCAAAGTAAGTTTTAAAATCCAGTACTGATGCTGCTTTCATTATTGTTAGGCTATTTTACGCCTTGGGTAAACTCCATCTGTAAAGGTCCTGCTATGTATGAGTAGAGCCATAATGGGCAGTTTATGTAAAAGAGACCTATGCCTGAAAGCCCAAAAGTCATTACTTAAATAAATAGCTGGCGATGTTACAGATTCCATGTCTGAAAGTGGCTTTAAATTAGACGCCAGGAAGGGTGCAGACCACCTTTTATGAAAAGAACCATGGCCTCACAAATATGTGCACTATAAAACCAAATGTATATGCACACTCTTGTCCATGTACTTTTAGTCCACTTAATTCCAAAAGGGAACCACTTAACAACTTGAAAACAACTTGCAGCTTGTCCTTGGGCAGTAAATTCTTGTGGTAAAGGTAGGTTATCTATATATTATGCAGTGTACATTTAGTATGTATCCGTATATTGTTATAAGAATGACAATACAGAGTAGGATTATTTCCTTCCATTTCTCTCGACATAATACTAGACCTGCACATGTAGTAGATATTTTATTATCCTGATGGACCACAGGAGCTGAAATTAATACTAGTTTCAAGAGACGAATCAGCTCCCTGATGATTTAACAACAACTCAAACCTAATAATACCACACACTGAGCTACTGTGCTGCCTCCAGAGAAATGATTCCCATCCCAGTGGGGCGTTTCTTCCATCAGTCCCTGCCAGGTTTAGTCATTTTGCAGGAGTTCAGAATCACCAGACAAATGCAAAGTGAATCCTGGTTCATTTAGTAGTTTGATCCTTAAAATAGAGCTGATTGAAATAGCCAGACAACAGAAATACACCTGAAATAACACAGTTTACAGCGCAAGATGAGGTGTGTATCGCAGCGTTAGTAGTGTGTGTATGTGTGTGTGTAGGTGGTGAGGCAGGTCTTCTCAGTCAGACATCCAGATTGCACCTTTACGCGTCGATGAACGGGAAACGCACACAAAGACTTCCACCTTCCTAACTGTGACATTTCCCACTCACACTTGTACACACAAGTTGAACACTTATACAAATTGATATACCAATTCGTACCACTGACCAACACACACAAGCACACACACACCAACACAGAGTAGAAACGCTATTAATACAGGTACATACATAAGAGTGTGTCTGAGTGTGTGTTTGGCAAGGGAGGAGGTTTGTGTGATGTCATTTGGATTTTGGACGTCACACACAAACACACACACACACTGACTCATACACTGTCACCATCTGCTGTGAAACACACGCGCGCACACACACACTGATTGATGAGAATGTGCAAAGCTCCCCTGCCAATAAGCCACACGCCTCTCTCTCTCTCTCTCTCTCACACTCTCTCTCTCTCTCTCACACTGAAATGTTGCCTTATTTAGTAGAGCAACATGAATCCTCGTCACTAGTTCAGGAGCTCTGATACTGTACAACAGTGCAGTATGTGACTGATAAAAGATTTGAAAGCCAATACTTGCACAGGTTTATAGGTTGTTAAGGAAATAATTAAGACTGGTATCTTAAGCACCGATAGTTTGCAGGAAAATCCCATACAACATCTGCAAATGTAGATTTTCTTCAGTCAAAACAAAAATAGACTAATTTAATGAAAAGATCCTTCACTGTCTGAGATGTCTAACAGTAATGAATTTGCTGGATTTGAGAGCATTTAAGGCCTTGATATAGTGTGATTTGGGACATTTTCAGACATTTAAAGGAGACACAAACACCCTAACATGAAGACTATTTTGTGTCACAAACATGACTGATGTACTTTAAAAAGCACCTCTGACTCTCACTGACTCTCGTCAGTCATTGGTTTGCTGGCAAATGTGCTCTTTAAATTAATAAATGAATCACAATCTAAATGAACAAAATATGTGTAAAGATGTTATTAAATCAACTACAAATGAAAATGGCCAGAGGGGCTCCTCTACAGACAGACATATCATAACATACTCTGACCACGAGGACATTACACAACACATATCCAACTGTGAAATATCAATGAAGCAAATATGGAAGATCTTCATTCTGAAGCACCATGGAACCACACAAACATGCAACTTCCTGCTGTTCCCATGAATATGAAAAACCTTGTGTCAAAGAGTCAGACACCGCTGACCTCGTGTCATGTCTCACAACTTGACTTGTAGCTCGAACTGCTTTTCCTGCCGTCCTGCACTCTGCAGAGTTTAGCAGAGCAGAAACTGTGTAAAAACAAGCTTTATAAAAGAAGAAAAGGCTCTATTAGTGTGTGGCTCGGGGAGGCAGAGTGAAGAAAAATAGGTCAATGTCAATAACACAACAAACTGCTTTCATCTGGATCACTCTGCATGTGTTCATTTTAAGAAGCTCCTCTTAGTGAAATCTGCTGTGGCGACATTCGGTTTGCCACTGACTTTCAAATGATATTTCATTCATTATTTTTCTGCTACTCGGGCTGCAAATCATTAGCACATGTCTGACGGTCTGACTGTTCAGTTTAGAAATTCAAAGTGCTGCGACTGTAGGGCTGCAACTAGCAATTATTTTAACTGTCTGTCCATCTACTGATTATTTGATTAAAATGTCTTCATATTCTAAAGCATGTGCTCAGAAGATCTCAGAGCCCATGGTGCTGATTTCAATGTCTTACAATCCAAAACATAAAGATATTCAGTTTACTATTATAGAAAGTAAATACTCATAGAAAATATTAGTACTAACAGAAAACAGAGAAGAAAACATAGAAACATCTATTACTCACAAAGGCTGGATTATAACAGAGACACTTGCCCTGGGACCCCAAACCCTCCAAACACACCACATATGACTCTGTGACTATTTATGTGTTTGAGAATATGCACTTAAAACATAAGATGAAATGACAAGTGCATTGAGGGGAGGTTTTTACCGCATATAAATCTGCTGAAAGCAACGTTTTTGTATTCAAAACAAGTTACGTGACTACTTTTAATGTGAAAGGCATGCTCTTAGCGATAAAGTCACAGATAATTACCACCAACTCTGCAGTTCTCCTTATTGTTGTGCTTTTCTAGCCCACAACTTCACTATTCTGGTTCACTCACCACCACTCTCATCAGCATAATTTCTGTTCTGGTAAATCTCCTGCTCAGCACCAAATGGCAGACAGACAAAGTCAGTGACTAGCTGGTGAACACAGTGTCAGTGGGGGTCCACAGCTCATTTTTGCAACACAGACTTACTAATTACTTTGGTGAGAAACTTGGTACAGTTAAAAAAAGTTTGAACCACACACACAAACAATGTTAAAAAGTTCAGATCTTTTCACAGTCGATGGTCAAACGTCCTCCTCATATGGAACATTTAGATTTGCATGAATCCATGATAGTAGTCCACACATGCAGACACTTTCCTTGTGCAACAGCAAACAAGAACCTGCAGCTCTTAGATCTTGTTTCAATGGCAGTTCAGTGGAACAATACATGAGTTTTCTGCTTTGGCTCATTTACAGGTGGGCTGTATGCCATGATGATGATATGTTTCTACCAAACGGAGGAGAAGAAAGTGAACCGCTAATCACGGCAGTGACCGTGACACTGACCCGGGCAGGGAGCTGGACTCCACACCATGGCAGAGTCAGCTGTTTCAAGGACCAGAAGAATGCTGGGAACTGCCAAACACATGTGGGACGCTCTGGTTTCATTGGCGTGTGTGTGTGATAGGAAAACCAGATATGAATAAGCTGTTTGAGCCATTCCCTCTTTCTGTCAACACTCGCTGTGTCTCTCAGGATGGAGGGGAAGTACAGGCTGAGCCTCGCTGAGCAGTTGTACATTTTACATCACAGATTACAGCTAAAACAACATGTAATCAGATTACTGTGTGCAGGCATATTACAATCATCTGTTCCTACCCATGTCTGGATTCCCAAAGATTTTAAGATCGAAGAGAGAGAGAGATTAAGAGAGAGATCCACATTTCTACACATCCAGTATCCCATTCAATGAAATAAATACATGAAAATAAAAATGTATATATACACTGAGTTTGAAATATTTAATCCCTTTGGGAGGTGTGGTGTAATATTCATTACTTAACACATTGAAAATGAAATATTATTAACTATTGCTCTGTCTACGAAGAGTACATATTTCCACATGATGCAGATGTTCAAAACTGAGAAAGCAAAGCCAAGGCAGACTGTGTGACAGGTTAAATAATGAAAATTCCTGAAAATAATAGATGAGGACGTGTGAAAATCATGCCAACAGATGCTCCACACTGCACTGGTTAAGTGAATGAAAGTGGAAACACTCCAACAGAAAGGGAAGCAGTGAACAGTATAGATGCTTATAATCTTAAAGAAGCACAGAATGAAGCTTCATACAGCCTGTGGCCATGCACAACCTCCTTCATTTACTACTTTATATTTCACTGAAGGATAGATTTCCACTGAGTTTAGGAAACTGCTGGAGAGCTGCAGGAAGCATCTTAAACTGTTTCCTTAGGGAAGAAAAAATGCTTTTCTCTGATTCTATTTCAAATAAGAGTTAGCATGACTGAGGATCATTATATTACATTCATTTGTCAGATACTTTTGCCAAAATCAACTTACACATCAGGAGCAATTTGATATCGTCTTGCTCAAGGACTTCAACATGTGGCCCCCGGCCTGTTCTACCTGCAGCTACAAAAGAAATCTGAATCTGATCATCAGAGAAAAATATGGTTCTAAACATTTGACAGTGAAAAAACCAAGGCGTTCAGACAGGCATCAACACAGGCAGCACATCTCACTGCCAATCAACTATGTGCAAATTCCTGTTAGATTCCTTTAGGCATGAACGGGCATATTCTACTGTTTACTTTGCAATCAAGACAGAGTAAAAATAAAACAAATGCTGCCATTTCTAGAGCTGTAAAAACCCTGTCTTATCACGTTAGAAACTGTTCTGCAGTGATTTGTCAAGATGAGACTTCAGACTCATTGATGACTCAAACTGGAATAACGGTGTTGGATTTCAGAGTTTCGCAGGTACCTGAAGGGGCACAGCCACACCGACAGTTCAAACACCTGGTGAAGGACACGTACTATGTGGCGCAGCGCTCAGGCCTGTTAAACAGTGTCATCTGATCCACAGCTGAAAGCAGCCACACTTTAGCCTTCCTTATTTTGTGTGAGCTCCACCTGGCCCTCACAGGCCGGCTGGGAGAAACAGTCCCTTCCAGGGTGTCTGGAGGACAGAGGTCTCAGGGTCTCCTGTCAGTGCGGGAACACTTCCAAAGGAAGAGGGAGCTGCAAAGATCCACTAATAACTTGGCAGCCATGCTGCAGTGTAAAAACATGGACTGTGCTCTGTGTTTTCCATTAAGATGGTCCCACAAATGTTGATAGGGATGAAGCTATTGGAAAAACAGGGAATGTCTGTTATTTCGTTGCGAGAGATATCTCTGGATCTATGGAGAACACGAGAAAAAGAGGCAGCAGCAGGAGGCTAAAGTGAGATTCAGGCTCAGGGGAGCGTTGGAGCACATTGAGCCGCTCCTCCAGTTGGACCTGGGATCAAACGCATTTTCCCACCTAGAGGCTGATGGCTAGCAGCTAATTGAAAGCAAGCTGCTCGTCTACACTAGGAACAGGCAGCCACCTGTCTTGTTTGTACCTCTTTCCCCCAACACAGGTACCTGGGAGAAAAAAAAAACGTTTGCTGCTGTCCCAATGAGTCAACATTTCTCATGATTGCACATGCACCATTTCATAATGTAGTGTTGAAAAATAGTCCGAACTGAACATGAAGCTGGATATTAACCTCTATAATAACTGTAGGAATCATTGGATGTAGGAGAATTATAGATCATCATAACCTAATAACTATAGGCACTGCTGTTAAAGTTCGCTTCTCTAATTTAAAGAATAATTCCACAATATCACAGTTTAGGTGTTATTTTCTGCATCTTTTCCCATCCTTTTCTAACTGTAATACCAACGCAGAGCCCATCAAATTAATTATTGAGAACATAGTTACCTCACTATTCAAAAATCTGAAGCACTCAGATGACAGGACGAGTTGTAAACAAGCCCTTGAGCAAAGAAAACAGCGAGGAGGTGAAGAGTAAACTTATTACTGAAATTGTCTGCTATAAACATCCATCAGCGCTGACAGACACACTTCCTGGTTCAACTTTCACCTACTGTACCTGTGGCTGAGCCTGCGGTCCCCTTGTGTAATGAGGGATTGTTCAGGTGAGCTGACTGTAACAAAGTGTGTGTGAGGCCTGTCTGAATCATCTGACAGCTCATGATGCCTTTTCAGACTTCCCCGTCGCGATCCCAGCTACAGTGAAAAAACCCAAAGTAGCAGTTACCTGTTTTCTACAAGGTTCAGATGATTAAAAACGTCAACTTGTGAAACACACAATATTTGCATACTGAGTCTGTGTCTTAGCGCTGATGTGACGAATGCAAACCTGAGTCATGTATTAACACGGCCTCATAGACGGATGAGTGAGACTAACCTGAGTGTCTGAGCATGCTGTGTGAATGGGGTTTTAAATTCTAGTTTAATGTGAACTCGTCAAAATATCGTCATCATCATCACAGATAATTAGTTCCTGTGTAAAACCACAGCGACGTGTATGAGCACAAACACACACTCAGGTCCTTCCAAGGTCCCATGTTCAGCGTTGGTTGGTGTGAATGCCTCAAAAATCTGCCAGAGCAAATATGAGCAAAAAGCTACGATATGAAAATATACAGACACTAAAATATGTACCGCGTATATTCATAAATATTCTGCTGAGCTGTGAAATACAAGAGGAACTTTGTTGAGTGAAGTGACTCCACTGACAACAATTCCAGCTGACACAACAACACACACGGGGAACTGTAGCCAAGGGTGAGAGGAATAACACCCTCTTAAACTCTGAGTGTGTGTGTGTGTGTGTGTGTGCGAGTGAGTGTGTGTGTGTGTGTGTGTGTGTGTGTGTGTGTGTGCCGTGGGGAGCTCCTAAACAAGTTCTCCAACTCTTCTTGCACTTCCTGGTAGGCTGTGCTTGTAGCAAAGCATCGTGGGAAGAGGGGGCAACCTCAAGGCCGCACATCAATACAATAGGAACTGACTGCTAACTACACACACACACACACACACACACACAC
>JAVQJZ010201414.1:0-18210 GCA_036025355.1 Leiopotherapon unicolor | reverse complement strand
TTAGTTCTTGCCTTTGACTGGGAGATAGACAATAACAGTTTAAGAGAACAAAGTGGCCAATCAGATTTCAGGAGTGGTCCTTCCTTGGACACACCCCAGCAAGCTGTTTTCAGCCAGTGGTAGAAATGTAAAAATGATGCAGATGCTGTCATCTAAAAGAGCTTCATCACGACCTGCTGTGATGTATTACCAAACATAACACTGAGCCAAGTGTATGTAACCGCTTTAACAGATGAGTTACTTTTTGGGTTTATTCAGCAGCGGAGCCGTAAAATGCTGACTATCACGCTGGAATACATGAGACTATGACTGTGGCTGCTGTTCGAGTTTCAGCCACATGACAAGTGACTGCAAAATCACATCTCCTAAGACTTCATCGGCTTCAATAGCGCATTTTAAAACTCACTCACACAAAATGCGCTGGTGGCTAAAATAAAAGGACACCATACAGGACTCCAAGTCCTCCCCGAAACACTCGATGAAATGTTTCCGAAGCAAAACATCTTTTTGTTCAATCCATCTTTTCACCCGCTGTGCCTCAGTCTATCCCAGAGACTCCAAGAGGCTTTTCATTATGAAACCACAAGCCCCACTGGAATTGGACGAGAGGAACTGACAAATTTAACCCAGTCTAGCCTCTCTGGCGAGTTAATATCACGTCTTGCTTTATTATAAGTAGAGAGTGCAGCGAAGGAGTAAACACTTTGGAACGCGGTTGCCATTTCCTTTCCTCGAGCATAAATGGTAACATCGCACTGACATGGATAGCGCCAAAGTCAGAGTAAGTGCAATTGCTTTGCATTTGTCCTCATCCATTATTCAAGCGCTCCCACCCTAAGAGTCACACAGTGGTATTGTTTAGATAAATAACACCAATTATCAGTTCTGCAGGGATGGAGGAGAGCTAGAAAAATAATTAAGAGGGTATGAAGGTATTTTAATAATGCAGCGAAAGGAGTGAAATAAGTGGCTGAATGTTAAATGCAGTTTAAAATATGCCTGCTCTCTTCCAAGGAAATGGCAAGTCTCCAGGGGAGAGCGAGAGCAGAAAGAGAGGAAGACAGAAAAGGAGAGCGAAGGGGGAGAGAGAAAGAGAGATGCTATGTCAATGGTTCAGCTATTTAACTACCAGGAGGTAATTTCTCTACCTTGCGGCACCAAGTCCCTAGTGTGATATCCAGAGAGGGAAGCAATGTAATGTGCGGTCCATTACGGTGGCAATATGGATGCTTGTCCTCAGTGCACTTAGTTCTCTTGAAAGCACAAACAATTACAGCAAAACGCTGCTGAAAATGACTGAATTGAATAGATATTTTCCACTTTCGCATCGGGGAATAAAAGGTAAGACAACAGTGCATTCTAACTATGCTGCGCAATTGTCTCCACACTAATTCACTGATGGGGAGGACAACAATAGAGAAAAGGGAGAGAGTGCCCTCATTCTGTCGCAGTGGACAGTGTTGGATCTTGGCCACTGACTGAAACGTCAAGCCAGACTGATAAGCATCGTCTCTGCTACACAGACAAAAAAAACCCTGAAATAACTGTCTTTGGTTGCCATGTAACTTGTGTCCTCTTTTGGCTCCTACAGTGACATTTTTACACATATTAAATAGTTAAACTGCCAAGTTGAACTTTTTTTTTTAAATCAGATTTTTACTGTGAGTAATCTGCAGACGAGATGAAAGTACAGCAACATTTCAGGATACCAAACTTTATTAGATCTGCTGATGCAAAAGACAGCACAAGCTCTCATATATATTATATTTTATTTTGAAAAACCCTTGAGGCAAAAGTGGATATGAGATTCAAGTGAATAAACAGAGGTAAGTAATAAAATATGCCACATCCGAAGCCAGCACGACACATTTGCAAATGTAACTCCCAGCAGCAAGCAGGTGGGTTTAAATTAGGCCAAAGTAAGCAGCTGATTTCAGGAAATCGATAAATTCAGAGCAGCCTAGTGTACATTTTGGTTAGAGTGTGACAACACCAGCAAATGTATTTTACTGATGGTGTGTATGACAGATGGAGAGAGACCAGAGTGGAGTAGCAGTGGGGGGAATTTGTCACTCTTGCAGACCAGAGGCACCATGGCATGCTTAATCATTTCTGCTTTACGCTGCTGGAACAGTGGGTGTGTGGGTTGGGCAGAGCTTCCAGGCCCAGGCCTGGCTCCTTTCCAGTCAAAAGACCATCTACAGCCACTCTCTATCTGAGGAGAAAACTGAATGGGCTTGAAGGTCCTGCGGCATCCTATCAGAGCCAAAACAGCCGCCTTTAGCAGCTTTTTATCCCCATCGTAGGAGCAGTAGGGGAGGGCTTAGCTTCAGCTCCACTGTCGAACAAAATGGCGAACCATCTGCTTTCAGTTGCAGACACAACATCCACAGTCAGCAGAGCAGGGCAGGGGAAGGAGAAAAAGATTGGAGTGGAGATGGGCATAAGCCAGAGGATGGTGGGGGCGACGGCAGGCTAATGGGCGAGTTTGTGTTCGCAACATTTAATACTCCGTTTCACAAATACCTCGCCATGGAATCATTTCCCTGAAAAAACTATTTATACAGCCAATATCAAACTACGCACAGACAAGTGTGTGCCAAGAAAGAAAAACAGCAATGCCACCGGTAGCGGCCGAAGTCCAAACTCCAGTTGCAAAGGAAGGAGGGACAGTGCAATCAATGCCGGATCCACGATGTGCAGATTAAATAAATATTTTGATGAAAAATGACACCAGCTGCCAAGAAAAACTTTACTTTTACTACAAATTGTTGACCATTCTTTGTATTTACATGCTCTGCAGAGAAAAAAGAGAAACTTGAAATCAAAAATAAAAGCTTTTGCAGACGAAAGATAAGCCTCAACTTTTTGGTCAAAGCAAGAAAAGTTTACGTCTGGCAGCTAACAAGGCTGTGAGTCACAGGCTCGGAGAAAAAATTTCTAATGAACACCAACGGAACGAGCCGCGTCCTTTTGATGTATTCTGAAGTGCTCATTGACAGAAAACTCAACAGAGGTTTTATTCCCATACATCATTAAAGTGTAAGGGAAAAATAAAATCCAACTTGTTCTGAATCAGAATGTAATGAAAAACAAGGAGATGAGGTGAATCCTGTCTCCTCTACAGAAACCTCTGTTCTTCTGTAATGTATTCATCAGTAAGACAAATGGGTCCAGATGAGTGCTGCATTCTTACACAAAGAACATATTTCCTTTTCCCTTAAATGTTTTCTTAAAGCTGCACTGGAGAACACACACATCTTTATGCTATTTGAATTTTTAGTGCTAAAACACTGCAGGCTTTTACCAACATCGCCGCGAAAAAGGGGAAGAAGGGTGGTGGTGGGAGAGTGTCAGAAACCACATTATAGTGGTGGGAAGTCTAATCTATTCGGGCCCAGCAGTGTGAGAGTCCCCCCCCCCCCGCCCCGTTTGTCTTTGAAAAATAGGAGCCACCGCGCCGGGCAACCAGTGAGAACGAGGGAGAGCGGAGCAAGGGGCTAGAAAATGAGGTTGTCTGCTTGATAAGTATGGGCTGTTACCTCTGTCCCAAATCCACTTTGCTCCGCAGTCATAAAAGGTTTGGGAGCCCAGCTTCAGGTGGTGCCCTGATATGCTGCCTTGCTCTCTCTCTCCCGGTTCCTCCTCGCTCAGATGCGAGACAGAGTGGAGACATGGAGTTGGTGCTGCATTTTCCCCATCCTGGGCCGGTGCTGAAAGCATATTTTTAGATGTTACAGGGCTTACTGTCAAGGTGAGCGCTGTGTGTCTGCGCGTGTGTGAACTTTGACGCCGGCCGCATGTTTTTCAAGGTACTTTTGCTCGAGGCCTCGCAACAGATCTGTCGCGTCCTGAATAACCTGTAAAACCGAGGATAGCTATTGTGCAACGTGTACTCCACGACGAGGGTGAATTCATTTTCCTTCGACAACCCATACAGAGTTTACAATTCCTGCACTAGATTACACAGCCGCTCTCTCAACGTTAAGTGTAACATCACCAGCGAGGGCAGAAAAAAGGACCAGGGCCGCTCTCCACACAAAGACCCCCTGTTCTCTCCTATTCTACCCTTGGCTCAGCAGGAAGCCTCCTCCCTCATTGACCCGCCGCCTGAGAGCAGCCATATTGACTACCCTCCTTATTGAGCCGCTCTTGAGACAGAGCAGACCACTCTCACAAAAAGCAGTCACATTTTCAACAACAGAGGCCCTTCAGTGGCTTGGACTTGGGGATAAGGAAATCCCGGACATCTCGAAAAGTAAACACACTCATTGGGCATTTTCAACCGAGACAGGATGGTAATTACACTTAAAAAGGAAAAAAAAAAAAAGGCTAAAGAGCAGATGCTGTTATTGCCGTGTAAGAATGAGACGTACACACTCTTCCCGAGACCTTTATAAGGAAACAAGTACAAAATCATTAATGGATGAATGCAACGCAGGTAAAGATGGAGGCGGGGGAGGGGGTTGTAATAAACCTGAGCACTTCATTCACCGAGCTGCTGCCACTCTGTTATTTTCATCCCTCCGCTGTTTGTCCTTCCACCCTCCGAGTCAGGGTCGCTTTAATGACACTAATGGAAATAGTTGTCTGCGCTTCCCTCCCACACTTAGACGCCCCCCACCCCATCCTTCTCCTTCATCCTTATACCTCAGCGCCGCTCTTCTCCTCTGCAGAATCCTTCATCTTCCCGTTTCTCCTCCAGACTCCCTTCTGAAGCCCATCTGTCACCAAGAAACACCTCAGGGAAATAACAATGATCCTGAGACCGAACATAGAGGGGACTTGGTGTCTTTAACAGAACGGGAGAAGGAGCTGCAGCTAACTTGCTTTATTTGAGGTATGTATCTATTTGGGGAACAGAAAAAAAGTCCCTTTCTAATCAAAGGACAAGTACAGAGGTCTCCTCAAGAATCCTATTACAGCGCGGTTGTCAAGTTGAGGCGGCTGACTTTCTTCCTTTCACTTTGTTAAAACTGACTGAGATTTGAGTGGAGGCACCTATTTCATTATCAGGTAATAGAAAAGAAAGGAGAACATTCATTAAGACAGATGGATGTTTTCAGTGCTGTGAAAGACATTTATCTCTTAAAAATCAAGTCTTGAGAGCCGTTGGTATTCACACTTCTGAGAAAAGGTTAAATCTCAGGCTGGAGGAGGAGGGGGGCAAATATTTAAGGTAAACAAAAGGCAAACAGCCAGCAGTAAAGGAGACAGAAGAAAAATGCTCTTTTTCACTCTTTTTCCAATTTTTAACAGAACTTTGTCAGAGTTAGTGTGGCCACCCAAGTATTCCTTTCAGAGCCGATGCCAGGAACAATGGCTGACATGCCTGAGGGAGGTGGCTATGATCTGTGATACCACAACCCACTGATTCTGGTATTCTCAGCGTTCCCCACAGCAGTTGATGAAACGAGGGGTTGAGGCCAAGCCATAAAGGGATGGACAAAATGATTGGGGCGCCTAGCGCACACTGGCTGTCCTGCGCTGGCACCCACTCAACTGGCAGATTAAAAGAGGAAAAGGATCCAATTTTTTCAGCTCGCAGTTCTCTGTCATCCTGTCTGCTCGCTGCCTTTGTAAAACTCGGGAGGCCCGGAGAAAACATGACAGGGTCACATTCGGGACTGAGTCACTGCAACGACATCAGCTTCGGTTTGGCTGAATACTGCCAGAAAATGTCGTTCGAATACAAATGTCCGTCTCTCTTTAATCAGATGAAGCTAGATCCCACTCAGATGCTTTGCTGGTTAATAGGATTAGTGAATGCTTTGAGTGCGAGAGTCCGGCAAAATAACAAATATACAACAGCCATGTCCAGAAGCACAGACAGCAGGGATTTTTACACAGCATTATGTCATTGCACTATTTAGAAATGGTGACACGCAGCAGTTTAACAGTAATTAATGCGTGTCTAGTGCCCCTTTCACAATGACCACACACACTGACCCCCGTTTCCTGTTTCGCTGAGAGAGACTCAAGTCAAGACCACCTTGGAGACGAGACTGTTACTGCAGCTCCTACCAGGAAACAAGTAAGCTAAAAATATTAAATGCTCCACTTTTTTTGGCTGTTTTACAGACAAAATAAGCAGATCTAAAAGTCTATGACCAGCATTTATCATGTTTTTCTTTCAGCATTGTAACAGTGTGAGTCAGAGAATCAGACTAAATGAGGCCCGAGCTCCAACGTCACTCGACTGAGCTTTTAAAGAAGGCACCACAGCGTACCCTAAACTAATTTTTGTGTATTTTGAAAGGTCAAAAGTCATGACCGGAGATTACAATCAGAGGCGGTGTTTGGTTTTTGATGAATTGTGCCACTTTTCTTCCTCTGTAAAACTACAGATCCCTTTGTTTACATCTCCATATGAAGTCTCCGTGGCATGCTGAATGCTGAGCAGACAAATGGCTCCTCTGGAAAGCAGGGAAATAGCCTTCCAACGATGAGTGATTCATGCGTTGCACTCATTAGTGTGGCATTAATTTTTCATCAGTATTTACAGCAATTACAATTTGGAACCCATGTTTCTGAAATATGCATATTTGTAATCCACCGCCATGGCTGCACATGTAAACAAGATATACATGCAATCGAGTGTGTTCTTAATAATGAAATTAGCGACTTTACAAATACATGCTGGCACCCAGTAATACGACTAAGGTAGGCTACTATTGGTTTTTAACACATCATTAAAACTGCAGTGATAGAGAGGTATCATGATGTTTGTCCTATTAGAGTATTTAATTAAAATGATATGGTAATCCCAAAAGAAAACTATCTCTCCGCTGCATGCCACAAAATCAAACACATAATAAAAAATATATAAATGAAATTGCTGCCAAATTATAAATCTGCTGCTTAGCACTCATGTAAGTAAATAACTACATAAAACAGAATAAATGAATATATAAACAAAGAGAACAAAGTGAAAATGAGTCAAATGATTACACTTTTATGGCAGGAAAAATGACAGTGGCTAGTATATTCAGTTATGTTAAGTATGGCTGACCATAAATACATGGACGCAACAAAACGGGGAAAAAAATCACCTTGGAGAGCGTAATGAGAGGAGGAGCCTCCAACAGATGAGCGTGTCGGGGGGGAGACAGGGATCCTGGAGGGATTGGGCAGATGGGGGAAACCTCTCTCACCTCCCCTGGTTGTGATAATTAACCAGCACTGATTGAGGTTCAAATTCCCCCCTCTTATCAGCCTCCCCACGGGCCCGCGCTGAAGGATTGGTCCGCTGAGACAACAGCAACACAAACGAGCAAACTGCGAGATGGCGAGTACAGTGCGAGCCGACGTCATAAAACGCAGCCTCACTTTGAATAATTGGAACGCAAAATAGCCAGAAACAGCATGTTTCTTGGGCTAAATGGGTGCCCACAGCGCAGTCAGACTAAAGGTTAAAACCATCACTTCATGTCAGTATTTGAGAATTGGGCTAACCTTTTCTGGTCGTTGGAGAGCGTCTGCTAAAAAAAGAAAAACTCACTATGCCAGTGGCAGATGCCATTATGCGCTGTTTTTCAGTAAAAATGCTCTTTAAATTGATCTCTCAAGCAAATTATCAGGCGCTCTGACAAACTACGCACTTCAAATACTGCCTGGAAACAACACAGCCTTAAAATCCACGAGGGTTTTAAAAAACTTTGACGTGACACTGGATTAAGAAGGCAAGAAACACACATCTCTGTTTCACCCACAACACATCACAATATGATTCAAATAAAACAGACAACTGGTATGGTCAATGAAAAGAAAGCCTGCATGTGAAATAATAGCAGAATACAAATGATAACAATTCCCAATCCACTCTGGAACTTGTGAGTTTCCAACTCTTTATTCGACACAGAGGAGAGTCATCTGATACGGTTGTGAGCGAGCGACAGGCAAACATGGCCAGGAAGTAGTCGACATACTGGGCAGATTGAGCCGAGTTCCTCCTTTCTCCATGAACAACAACAGATCAGATAGTCATCTGAGACGGGAAAGCACATTCATCTTGCCACCCAGCAGCTCCACCCCTTCCCCACTAACCCTGATACTAAAGAAAATCATGTGGCTGTAATGAGATATCCTATAGATTTTTTAATGAAACACAATATTGCATTCTCTTGCCCCTGGTTTTTCTTTTTTTTCTTTGCTATCACACTCACTCACGCAAACACACACACACATAGAGAGGAAAGAAAATCAATATAATCCAGTATGCCTTGCAAAGTCAAACACCCAGCAATTTATAAGGATTGGATTTCAAAGGCCAAGTCTTTGCCTATTTCGTCCTTGACTGCTGTCATTTTGTTATTTTTCTTGGTATTTTTTCTTCATATCACAAGAAAAGTAGAATTGAAAGGGTTACATGCAGTACAATTTCCCGCACAACAGTTAACTAGAGCATTTGGTATGAAGAGGATGAAAGGGCAGCGCACGTCCGACCAGTCTACCGGAGGTCACATCCAGCCGTTCGGGTGATCACAGCTTCTGGCTCCTTTGAGCGGTCAAGTGTGGCCAATCTGCCTCTGATAAGCCCTGCTGCCAATTACGGGCCCCAGACACAAAAACATTTCAAACTATCTCAATTTCTCCCCTTGTTAAGATAAGCATCTGCATGCAAATTCTGCTAATTACAACAGGAAAGCTGAGTCACGCCCCCCCCCTCCAATTCCCAATGAACATTTACAGACTTTTACACTGGCTAATTATGGCCATAGAAACAGAAATGACCAAATTATTTTCCTCTAAAAAAGAAAAGAACTGAAAATGTTCCCAAATTCTTGACACAGCCTCCGGTTTTAATCCTCTTCCTCACAAATGGCTCAACAAGAGAGTTTCTTCCAACCTTTAGCCTAAAAGTCAACATCTGCTCTTAAAAACAGACTTTTATACGTAGTGTATAGCTTATATATGGAGGACTTCTCATCCCTTTGCTCTTTTTTGTTCTTTTCAGAGTGAGCTGTTTGTGGCTTCAAAGTGGTCGGCGAGGAGGTGCTGTTAGCGGGCTGCTGATAAAAGAGCAGCCAGTCGCTGCATGTTCACAGCGATTTGGAGGAAACCATTTAACACCAGAGCACGGGAGAGATCAAAGCCTTCAAGCCAACACTGGGAGGGAGACTCAATTACTATTTTACTTGGAACCGGATGTTACCCCACCAAAAAAAAAAGAAAAACTTAAAATAACTCAAAATAAACAGGGCAACTTGGAGAAGCGGGGGCTCAAGAGGGAACGTACAGTAATAATGGTGGAGTTAAGTGTGGTTACAGGGGTTAAGTGTTTGCACCAGGGGCATAGTTAGATTATAAAATGAAGAGGCTGCATGTGGCATAAAGGGAGGTCTCTCAGATATTATTGCAGCAGTGTACAACACTGTCAAGTTCGCTTTGAACTCACAAAAGCATCTCTTTTTTTTTCCTCCTGGAGAGGAGCACTTTATTTGTACCAAAAGTGCTCTTGAAACACCTTCCAGACTGCAGACGTGGGCCAATTCTCCCGGTCAGTGCACGGATAGTTCAGATGCCAAACGTAAATACCTTTGAACCGCAACGAACACGTTACCAACCAAAACTTGGGTTGACCGGATAACAAGTAGACTCTGTGTTTGCTTTGTTTTCTATTTAGAATTTAAATCCTCTTGTAATCTTTCTCTGATGGTGCTTCCTGACAATTTCCCAAACATAACAAAGCAGATTAAATATCAATCTGGGTGAACATTTTCTACTCAGTGCAGGAAATAAAGGACCCACCTGGTCTCTGTCCAAATGCAGGACTGACCAGATGTACCTCTACTTGTAATGTGTTTGGAAACGACCTTTCGGGCTTTTTGGCAGCCAGGTGAGCGCTGAGGTGTTACAGTTAGTGTGTAAAACTCTAAGCTAAACTGCAGACTTAGACTCACGTTAACTCTGAATTAAAAGCAAAATGATTTAGGGAGAGTATTTAGTGCTGATGCTATCTGACGCTCCTCTCTTTTTTCATCCCTTTGGGGACGGCAGCTGTTTCATTTAGCGGGTCTCACTTTTTATAAATTCATTTTTTTACACGACTCGTCTACCACTATTCGATCATTACGCTTCTTTGTTTCGCTCCTTTGTTCCACTCCGACTGGCTTTTCTTTCCTTCGCACCCCGCCGCTGAATTCGAGGGCCTGCGCCAGCCTCTGAGGGTGAAACTACAACAAAGGAGCTTGGAGGACGCTGTGGCGCCGGTGGCATGAAGGGGAGGTGAGGTATAGCATGAATATCGCCCATCAACAAAGCACAGCATCACCGCACATCCTCATAAAAACAAAAAAAAAAAAAAAAAATCTGCACCCCTGGTCACGGAGGCTGATTTTGACATAAATACATGCATGTGACCCGCGCTGATACCCAATCCACACTGCAGCATGAAAGGGCCTTTCTTTCTTTCTCCTGCCCAGCAGAGGCTGAGCACTCATTAAGGAGCGAGCTTATCTCCGCTCTCAGTGCTGTCGGCTCGGACGGCGGGAGCTGCCCGGGCCGTTGCGGATGCTAATGCGGATCATATTGCAGGTGGGGAAGAGGCGCAGTGATGTGGCAACAAGACAGAGTAATGGGTTTTCTGTTGTGCAGTCAAGACATCGGGGGAGAAAAAAATCCGGCAGGACGCAGCAAGGTGAATGTCACTCACTGCGTGTTTGTGTGTGCATCTCAAAGAGGGAGAGGAAAGTGTGGTCTCATTTGTTTACAAAGAGAATTATGGGTATGTGGCCTCAATCAGTCCGGCTTAGATAAGGGCTGAATGAAAAAGAGCCTCGCATCTCCACAGAAAAGGACGGAGTGACTCAATCACAGCAGGAATCATCTTTCACTGTCCGGTCATCTTTCCGACAGAAACACAATAGGCAATATATGGTTCATTTGTAAGAAAGCACTATCTGTATTAACAGACTAAATGTTTCTGATGACACGATATGAGACAGGTTAAGCGAGAAACCGCATTCAGCCGAGGATGTCGCCACATCTCTTTAGCTAACAGACTGACATCACTGAGGTAAAAAAACATAAATCAGAGGAGCTGTACCTTTTGTTCATTTGCAGAGTGAACAGTGTCTTTTTCTAGTTCGTCAAACTGCTTTAGATGAATGGTTTTAAGATAGCGCTCGCAGCCAAGAGTTTGAGACTTTGTGTCGGAAGACTTTTGAGTGAGAGCGGGAGAAAGACGTTGCTCGTTTCTTCGGCACTTGCTCATTTGTCTGCAGCAATTATACCATATTATCTAAATCAATTTGGCAGTCCTCAGCTGACAAAACAGAGCTATCTGCGCAGTAGCTTCTGCGTCTCGGCGTCATCGAGTTAGATAGATGAATCCCATTTCCTGTATGCTGACGGATTGTATCTTAGCTCCATTGTGTGATCTGAGTGTGTGTGTGAGCATAACAGGCCACAAAGCAAGAGATTTAGCCCATCAAAGGGAGTCCCCCCCCCTCCTGCCCACCCCACCTTTCTGTCTGCATCTATCTGTCCCTCTCACAATAAAAACACAGGAAGCAGAGAGCACGAGCACTTGACACAGACTTGTCCCGTGGCAGATTTGATCAGAGTGCAGCCGAAACTGCCTCTTATGTGTCAGCCAAGGTGTGTAAACAGCCGGCCGCTGAGCGTGACCGGCTTGCGCACGAGTGTTTACAGTATATCATAAGCACACGTAATCTCTTCCAGAGCAGTCTGGTACGAGTTACCCCCCTTCACTCCACAACCGGCCCCCTTTCTTCAGAAGCAAACTGCATTACCAACAAGGCCTGAGCTGGAGTTTCATCACTATTGGCTCAAATGTGGCAGTCAAATCTGCTTACTGGCCTACATATTAAGCTCTCTTATCAATCTTATCAGTGGTGCCGGTATCAAAGGAGCATCAATAAAAGATGAGAGGATTATGTATTTAATATGCTACATATAGCTTACGTGGTATGGCGGTCATAAATAATTCACTGTGGAGGTATTGGATAGGGGGGCTGTGTATCGCTGAAGCAACATTTTTCTGTCATGTTGAGGCTCATTTGACGGCTGTCTCCTAAAATGAAAGCCGCACACCGACACCAGTTGTGAAAACTTCATCGAGAGCAGACTTTGAAGTTATGATGAATTGTGTTTGTGCTCGGCTGCAGGTACTGACCGACTCAGGAGCTCGCAAGCTGCAACACATCCCTCCCCCGAACAACAACAATGTCTCTCAGTGATTTCTTCCCTACAATCCTGATGTGTAATGAGGTTTGTTTCTGTGAGTGTGTGTGTGTGTGTGTGTGTGTGTGCCTGTGTCTCAGCCAAGCCAAGCTGTTGAGTAAATAAGCGGCTGAGTGGCAGCAACTGATGAGCAGTAATGATTTGTGTGCAGTGCAGTCTTTCCCCCCGGGGGTTTCATGCACACCCCACCAACCCACCCAAACACCACACGAGAGGCGAGAGCTGCAACCAGAGGGGGCACGGTGGCCCTGAACCTGCCTAATCCTCGACATAAGAATAAGGCCCTGTGTGTTTGTGTGTGTGTGGGTGAGTGTGTGAGTGGGAGTGATTGTGTGTTTTTCATGGAGCATGCAGCAGCACCCAATGAATGTATAAATACACAAGTAACTGCTGTCCCCAGTTGGCTGTGTGTGTTTGTGCATTTGTGCATGTGTGTGCGTGTGTGTGTGTGTGTGTGTGAGAGTATATGCTAGTCCAACAGAGGTTAAATAGAGAACACATCTGCTGGGATACATCTATTTCAGTCGTACTGATTAGCTATTAGCAGCAAAAATCAGCACAGATAAATAATAAATCACACACAAAAAAAAAATTAATTGCAACAATAATAATGTTAGATTTTGGGGTAAAGTTCATCTGCAGCTGATGGAGCCATGCAGGCTGCACAGTACTACCAAACAGAGAGAGTCAATTTACATCCAGACTGCAGTCACTTCCAGCCTAATCTTTCCTGATCAAACAATTTACCTTCTTCTTCGCTGGCTGGGAGAAGCGATGCTACACAGTACGTGAGACTTTAAGCTCTGGGAAAACAAAAATACTATTAGTCACCACAAATAGTTTTCATATTTAATAGGCCCTCTCAACCAGAGTGCTTCTCGCCGGGTTCCCTTGTCCGCTCCATCACATCTGAGTGTTTGGTTAAATTATTAATGCTGCCCTTCCAGGCTGCAGGTTAGCCAAAAGGCAGGGCGGCTCTATGTTGCGCACCGAGGCCACTTCAGCCCTTGTTTACATGCTTGTGGGGATTGTGATTGAGTGTTCACCTGCTAATCGCCCACAGAGATGTCAGCAGTGCTGACATGGTTGCTATGGATTTACTTGTATACCCAAAGCATTTAATATACATACATGTCCTGTATATAAACACAATGCGGCCGTAAATCCACACGTGGCGCGCACCCAAGTGGATTGGAAATTCATGGCTGTGGCTTGCAGAGGTTCTGTGATTAAACCAAACACCGCGGGAAAGCTGGAGGTGCACATGCTGAGACCAGCTGTGGCGCAGCGATACGAGGAGCGGTCTGCCCGTTGGAATTAGCTCAGAACATAGAGCATAATTATCTTCGCAGGCAGGTAACAGCTCCAGTCTGTGCTGCTGGTTTGGGCTCCTCAGACAAAAGTAAACAAAAAAAAAAAGCCAATGTAGAGGGAAGTGGTTAGGGAAGAAATTAAGTGATGTTGAGTGGATGCCCGCTGATGCGACCAGGCGCTCTTTTATCAACATCGAGGTTTTGGTGGCTACGTGGGATCGAACCAGGTCGAACTTTCAGGTAAAAATGTATTTACAGTTTCTGAACTGCTGTTCTTGTCTGTCAAGAAAAACGAGCAGAAACTGACGTCTGTGTAACACTGAGGCTACGATACAGGCTGCGTATTCATTACAAAGAAAAACAGGGTGTATCCATATTTTGAATCACTTCATTGAGTCGCGACAAGAGTTATACGTCGCCCTCTCTGTGCAGTCGAGAGCCGCGCGCTCCACACAAAGAAATGTGAATGTCAGGGCAGTGGGAAAAGGGGATTTTAATGGCTTCATTTGACTCCTGACAGGACTCTGGGTTGACTCCAAATCTGCCTTTGATGGGTGGTTGGGATCCAGGGGGCACCTTTGTTCAAGCGCTTAGGCTCTGGCACTTTAGAGAAAAGTGAAACTATGAGAGTAATTTGGCAAAGCGGTGCGTGTGTGTGTTGTGCGTAAGTGTTGTAAGATGGGGGAGTGTGGGGGCATGGGGACTACTTTTATCCACATCCATTTGGTTTCCTGTCATGAGCACAGACAGCACAAAGGACTAATAGAGGACCCGCTCTGACGGGGGATTATGGTAATGGGCACCAAAGCAAAACGGAGCAAAGCTAACTGTCGTTACCGTTACCCCGGCACACAATTCGATTAACAGCAATGCCGAAAAACTGAAAACGTGCAAAAAACAAAAAGACAAAAAGTCACAAACATCACCTGCAGGCACGAAATTCTTGTTTTCAGTTTCCTGCTCTTTCCGACTGCCTTAGAGCACGCCACATTTTCTGTCATATGAACCTGTTTGTACATGCCTCTGGGACTGGGATAATTAGCTCTGACGCTCAATCTATTTTAGGGACTAGCCAAAGCGCTGGCAACTGTGCGCCATCGCTCCTTAATACTGTACATGAAAGGGCCTGAATGAATGATGAATCCATCCATTAGCACGGGGCTTCTGGAGTGTTACAAGACGGCCCCGGCTCTGTTTTCTCCTTTTCTTTCTACGTTTGCGGAGAGGGAGGAGGAGCGGCTGTCGTGTTGAAAGGCAGGGGTGATAATTGGTCCTGGCTCTTTTGATGTGCAGACAACGCCATAATCCGCCCTAATCATATTAAAAGGGACCCTGCTTGGCCAGCGAGCTATAGCCAAGATATAGGTAATACTCCTTGGCTTCAGTCTGAACATGCAGCACGAAGCAACAAGCTGTCCTCCTAATTGGCTGTGATTAAGAAAATTGCCATCTATTCTGGCTCTTGGTTAGTTTTAATGTCCACATTACCCACGGGTGTATTGTATTCGTGTCTGACATCATCTGACGGTTAACCTTCCAGCGTTTATCTTTGTATAACGGAAAGAAAGAAAGCCAATCAAAGAAAGGACATCAATCTTAAAAAAAAAAGAGGTTTGATGAAAAGGTTTAAAGGAGGTCTTAGAAGCCTACAGCTTGTCATGTCAGCAGGAGGACAAAGGACCGAGACAGGAGAACGAGGCAGTCTGGGACCATGTGTCCACACCCTGGGGGCCCAGCCAGTGATCTCACTGTCCTGGGAGGCCAATATGGCATTTCCTGCCTGCACCCTGGAGCTCGGCACCGGGCACACCATAGGATGTGTTGCTGGCATATGGCGGCAGTGTTTTCTGTTTAGCATGCTCGGGCATTTTCCTATTGATTTTCACAGCAGCAAATCTTTCAAATGAGTCGGTCGTCCCATTTCCTGAGAGCAAATTACCACTTGCAATTATGTTCCATCAGCTCACAAGGGGCAGGAACATCTAACCAGCTTGATACAAGTAGTTAGTAGGCATGTCGTGAAAATGAATTCGGGACACCTGGAAGGGATTTGCACGTCACGTACGCTGCTTTATCAGCTGTTTAAGGCCTGAAACGGTACAATTAATCAACGATGAACGCTTGTCTTTCGAAATACAGTTGTAAATTATGTCAAAATTGGGTAGAGAGGCTGTCGGTATATGGCTGTGCACGGCTCAGGCATGGTGGCGTTAATCCCTCTGCAGCCTTAGTATGTCCCTTAACAACGAAGGATGCAAACGCATGCTCACACTGGCACTGCGAGACGATGCATTCTCTGACCCTCGACTACATGCGTTATGCACGTCGTCTCCAGACAATCAAGCAGCAAAAGCTTACTTTCCCTCCACGTTATTTACTCCGAGACACGCAGCCTTCGATGAAAAAACACGAACCTCACATCTTGACATCTTTCTCTTCTAGCTGCACAGTTCACCAGCAAACATTTACACGGTCAGAGGAATGACTGTCTGGTGTAACAGGCGCAAAGAGATGCTCTTCCTTTTTCTCTCTGATCCCATGCAAACTAACATGTTACTCCGTTCAAGGGCTGGGTGTTCGATCGAGCCTCATACTCCAATCAGCATCAAAACAGATCTGCTAAAAATATGCCGCCTTTTTTGCTTAATCTGAAAGGATTTATTAAAAAAAATAAGTCTAATCGTATTACCGGGAGACACTCATTACTCATTTCTCAGGAGCAATTCTCTGCGACTTTGATTATTTACTGTTTTTCAAGAGTTTGGATGCCCATTAATAAACTATCAGGTTTATTTGATGGCTCTAATTGAGCCAGAGTGTCTCGGTAAGTGCCTCACCGCTGTTACATAAATCTCAGTACAAGAGGTTGCAGTGGGTCAGATACAGACAGCTTCTCTCAGACGTCATTTTCATTTACATTAAAAGCTGTACAAAGATGCTCGCCCCCCAATCACAGTAAATCCCTGTTTGACGGCGACGCACCGGTATATCTCTGTTTTTTAATTCAATCAAGAAAAATTGATTAAATTTATTAGGATGATCAGGATTTATATTATAATGGTATTAATTACACTATTTTAATTAATTTACAGACAACATTTTAATTACACAAAGATTAGTTTCTAATTCGCACTGGGTATTGTCGTCTCTTATGAATCGAGTACAGCTCCGGCCACTTTGTTGTGATCCCGACGTAATCTTCCAATCACGCAGGCCCCGCTTGTAAATGTGTGTGTGTATGTGTAGCTCAGAAGAGGAGGAGGACAGAAGGGAGGAGTGGTGGTGCTCTGGCATTGTTGTAGGAATCAAATAGCGTTGCCATGGCGACCCTCTGGCAGTGGCAGCCTCTTTGCAGTAACCAGAGAGTAAAGACCCCTAGGGACCCCCTCACCTCACCTCCCCTCCCCTCGCCCCTCTAGCCTCCGGCACGTTTGTGGAAGGGTCGCAGGGATCCAACCGGGGGTGTCTGGCATCAGTGAAGGGGAAGGGGAGGAGGGGGGGCGGGGGGTGTAGTCCTTTGAACAGACACGCACAAGCGACCAACAGACCCCTCTGTCCATCTGAAAACCCGCTAAAAAACGAGTTTCAATTCTCATCTCTGAGTTTGCTTTCAAACATCAGCGTCCAACACAATGAGCCAAAACAAGAGCTGGAGCCTGTTGATAGACATTTGGAGAGCAAGAGGACAGAGAGAGAGAGAGAGAAAGAGAGAGAGGGAGGAGGGAGGAGCTACTCTGACTGTTTGAGCGCAAAATAACTAGCTCCGTGTGTGTGTATGTGTGTGTGCACACACACAATCACACTCACACCAACCCCCTCCTCTGCCTAACACAGGTGGGTATTGTCTGCAGCGTGGGGCGCTCCTGGCAGCCGTCCAGCTCGGCTCAGTCACCGGGCTAGTCCCGCTTCAGTCGACTGGCTGCGCAGGTCCACCATGGCAGACTAAACGCTCACTCCACGAGCAGCCATTAACCGTTTCCTATCCATCAGAGCTTGATTGGGAAGACCTTCAGGCTCGACTTGAATATTCACGCTCAGGCCAGAAAAAAACAAAGGGAATCTTTCAGCACGTGAGAACAGCAGTAAAACAAAGAACGTGCTTGCTACCATGTGAAAATAATCATACATTTTCATGCATAATCACATTTTAACAGTGGTCCTACAGTGGAATTTCTACAGCTGGAGAGTTTATAAATACACACACACACAAGTATATATATGCATAAAGAGAGAGCGTTTCCTTCCATACTTCTGCTCAGACTGGTCACCTGGGCGGACCCTCATGGTCCCCGAGGAGTCCTGCTGGATCTTTTGATTCACCAGACTGCAGAAAGAACTGCATATCTGCGAAAAGCATCTTCAGTGCCCTTTTGTTCTCTAGTCGCGATGTCAGGGGACCAAAAAAAAAAAAAAAAAAAGAGAGACCAGCAGTCTGTAAAGGAGGTTATACGGTGACACAGAGAAACTAAAAGAAACAGGTCACTGATAAAAACTGTACTGCTTTGTGGAAACTGGACAGAGGATCATAAAAAAGCATGTTTGACGTGCAAAAACGGGTACATAATATATATTCTTGGAACAAGCCATTTTCTCTGGAAAGCTTGCTTGAAAGAGCAAAACAAACCCACAAGGGTCACTCAGGAAGAAGGAATTAACGTGTCAAACTGTGCAGTAATAACCGTGTAGACCT
>JAVQJZ010201391.1:0-16685 GCA_036025355.1 Leiopotherapon unicolor | reverse complement strand
GTAGGAGGGATGAAAAGGAGCCCAAGGGGGGAAAAAATACAAAACATGTAAAATGGTATACACAGAGGCATTGACAGTATAGATGATTTATGGCCATACAAGACTGTAATGTCTCTGATATAAAGGAACTGCGAGCGTGCCTTCGCTGTGCTGGTAAAACAAAGAAACAAAAAACATTTACATCAATTTAAATGCTCCTTTATTTTAACACTGCAACAGTCACATTCATTTTGTTGCTTTCACCAACCGTCTGTCATTGGCTGAGTTAAGACATTGAATTTCACCATCAAAGCCGCCTTGTTTTTTTGTTGTTTTTTTGTATTTTATTCCTGTATGTGCTCTAATGAGTGGAATAGAGTTTGACGCAGTAATCCCTGAGTCGTAATAAACAGTTTACCCTGAATATAAAGCATTCTGACGGAGGCCAGGTGGGCGAGGTTGGATCCCGTATTATCCGCTGCCTTTCCTGCTTCAGTTTAAGGGCTAATTTCATGCTCAGTACGCCCGCATCTGAGACAGAACAAGCAAGAATTCTGCAGCATTTTTGATCCATAAGAGAAGAGACCACCTGTGATTATGAGAGATGGAAAACCGTGGGTGAGAGAAAAGCAGAATAGGAGAAAGAGAGAGAGAAAGTGGGAAAATGTGTTACTAGCATGTTATCATATCCTGAATAGAGATATATGGTTCCAGTTTTGTGGCAGCTCTTAAAGTGCACTTTACCAGTCTGTTTGAAATATTTGTGCCTGGTAGTTTTTCTGTTTTTTACTGCAAGTGTTGGTCCAGTCTCTTCTGCAGTTACACCAGCTGTATCGCCAATGAAGAATAAGGCCTGTGATTTTGTTATGTATTTACGTTTTTGCCTGTAACTTTGAGGTCAAACTGTTTTCAAGCATCTCCATTATGAATACACCGCATGGTTCCTCCTCTGCTGTGCTGGATCTTTTGTTAACTGGGACAAGACACTTGTGAAAGAGCCAAATTAAAGATCTTGGTCTTAGTGAATCATTTATGAATCATAGACACTCGGCATCCTTGTCAAGGAAGTTTGTCTTTTTAATTTAATTTTTTTTTTTACTTTAGCCATTTATTATCATGTTGTTTATACAAACACCAGGGACATCTTCTCTTCTGAATGCATGAGCAGATGTGGAGCAGGTGGGATTCACCATTGTTCATGGCATGCACTCGTGTTTCTGCTTGTATGATTAATACCACCTGTCCTGTCCTGTTCACACTGGCAGCACAAATCTAGAAACATATCTGTCCATGCTTTGATTTAGCAACCGCTGTTTCATTAACCATCTTCCAGGATGGATGCGCTTCCTCGGGACCCTTGGCTGGAAATTTCAGCATCACTTAGCTAATAATTTGGTAACAATGCACTCACGATTGCAGACTGATGTTTATCAGCATCCAAAAATTATGTTTAGTGCAATTATACTGAAAAAGACAGTGTACTTTGCTGGAAAAATAAATAAATAAATAAATAATAGATGGCATTATTTGTCACCCACAACTGCGTGAACTTTTTCCTAAATGCATGAAACTCTGCAGCCACCTGTTTCCAGGCAGATCGTCTCATTTGAAATTCAACTGTGCAGAGCCATTATCGCAACAGGGGTTCTGATGTAAACCGTACTCTGTCTTTTATTAATATTGCATTGAAAATATGTAAACCCCTAAATTGCAGCCTCAAACATGCCCGTTATTTTAGGTCTCATGCTATGGAGGACTTAATCACTGTAGTGTTGTCTTGATTAGAGTATTTGGTAATAGTGGCAGTGATCGGTACATGGAAATGTAACCAGTAATGAAAGGAGGCTGAGTGCTCACTCGCTCGGAGACACAAGTTAGGTGCTTTCATCGCCTTCCCTTTCTTCCCCTGGTGAATAATTTGTCACATGGACGGCGGAACTGCCGGTGGCTTGTCTCTCTGCGGCCGCTCACTTTATGCACAAACCTATAAACACAAACAGATTCTGCCCTAATTACTCTTGCTCTCGCTGCCTCTCTCTGCTCTTTCTCACTCTCTCCTTTCTTTCTTTCTTTCTTTCTTTTTTTCGTTTGAAGTTTGAAATTAGAGTTGAAAGCAAGGTCAGTGTATTTATAACGATTTCATTAGAGATTTATTATTTTTCAGGGATCGGATAACCAAACCAAATAGGAGATCATTAGCTGGAGAGGATATGAGGTTTTCTTCTTCTTTTTTCTTCTTTCAGAGGAGTTGAAACCTGTCAAAACTTAAGAAGAAAACGCTCATGTATACTGTAGCGTGTGATGCTTGGCTGTGAATGGAAATGAATTTTACCTTTAGGGAGTGATGAGAAGTCAAATTAAAACAGAATAAATTAGGAAATAAATTTGCCCTGGTGTCGAGGTCGTGCAGGCGAAAGTGAGCACGCTCCTCTCAACGTTACATGAAATGTGGGCGTTTATAGCTCTCTGTTTAATGCGTGTCTATATATGTGGGAAACGCAACGATTGGGAAAACATTAGCAGAGAGTGCAGGGCATCTCTGTGGAATTCATACATCCTGTTGTTGCAGACGTAAAGTGCTTTTCAGAGAGCTGCCCTTTCCAACATTGTTCCTTCAAGGTTGACCTATGACTAAGATTACAATGCAGCAACCCCCCCCCCCCCTCCCCCCCCACCCCACCCCCCCTTCAACGCTGACAGCTGGACATCAGGCGATATGGCAGCAGCAGCTGAAATGCCATTTGCACGTCTTTCCTTCGCTATTGTCTTCCCTTCTTCATCTCCTCCCCCTTTTTTTCTATTTTTCTCCCCATCTTCCCTTTGCCTTCCCTCCCATTTGTAGGGGGTGACAGTGTTATCAGAGTCGAGCGGTTGTGTCTTACCCGATCCGTTTTTATCTATGCTTCCGAGGATTAATTCACCAGTCACACATCCCACTCAGCCAATCAACTTTCCCGCCCCACCGCTTTAGTTGTTTTTGAGGGGGGTAAAAAAGCCAATTGGATTTTTCGTCACCTCAATCAAGTGCCTCCGCCCCGGTAACCCCCTCCCCCGCCACCCCCTTCTTCCATCTCCCCATATCTAGACAACACATCTTCATTTTGGCTTGGTCATTTGACTACAGCAATAACTCTGTATGACTTCATTTAAAATGCTGTTTGGCATGATTGTGAAAGTCTTGTCAGTTGGTATTAGAGAGATGGGTTACTTGGGGATGCTGTGTGTATGTGTGTGTGTGTGTGTGTGTGTGTGTATCAGAGAGAGAGAGATGTTGGTCGGGGGGAAGGCTGTTACCGATGCTGTACAGAGACAAAGCTTCAATAATAACCTTGCTAGAGAAACAATCTGTAAGAGACAAACACTGAAATATTGTTTCTTAGAAAACAAGTTCGATGTGGAGGAACGAGGCAGCTTTATTTCAATTCTGCACAGCGGCTCGTATCAGATTTAGATCGCATCTGAATTCCCACATGATGCAGCTCCCACAAATGTGTTTACAAGTTGGAACTCTTAAATGCTTTCACAATGGATTTTACATGTTTGTTTTTGTTAGTTAGACAGTCACCCAGGCAAATACTGATTTTTTTTTGTTGTTGTTGTTGCTGTTCTTGTAGTAAATCAAGATAAATCTTTAGAGAAGTTTCAATAAAGGCCCCAAAATAAAAGGTATGAAATTGGAAACGTGCCTCACAACAAGAGGAAGTCGCAGCACCTGCTGGCATGGATCACATCCACAACAAGAGTACGGCTGCAGCGCGTTCTTTATTGTAGGGCCACTGAGTAACTTTAATGGAGCAGTCGAGGGTTTAAGTGCCCAGTTTATGGACAAATTGACAACAGTTTTCGAGAGCTGGAAGAGTCTGTTACTTTTCACACCAGCGTTTTGCAACCGATTGTGCCGCTGTTGATACTTTTAAGCAGGTACCGCATAAGCTTTAATGGTTTGCTTCCCAAACCTTTTTATGTGCAAGTGATTTGAAATGGCTAAATAAATGTGAATCTGATTTGCAGAGAGTGTAGACTATTATATTAATCATGGCAATTAGGGTTTATTGCACTACCTTGCACGTGCAGGTCACATCCACACATACTGATGCAGTCGCTGTGTTCGAAAATGGACTTTTCGACACATATTTCCTCCTGCTAAACTCAGAAATCTAAATGACATACAATCCATGCTCACCAACGGCAAAGACAGACTTAATTATTTCTATAAGAGAACACACGCCGTAGGGTGCAAGCCAATTTCAGCTTCAGTGCGAGTCTGAGGTGTAAATCCTAATTTAACTCTCTCAGGCTTTATATTGTTCAATAGGAACAGGGTTTCTTGGAAGAATTGGAAATGTACTTAAAGAATGGGTGTGTTAAGGTAAATTCCGAATGACGTTTTTAAGATTATTCATAAATGTTAAGTGTGACGAAGGATTGGAGCTTTCTGAAAATATTATTGTAATACCACATCATACATATTGCAGTCAGACTAGGACTGTTTGATGTGTGGTTGAAAAAGAGATTTGTTGTTGTTGGTGTGCTGGTCTGGAGCGGACGGCGGGGACGGTATCCGGTGGCAGCAGGATGGAGAGAAGCTTATGGTGGAGCGCAGCAGGCAGGAGTGAGCAGGGTATGAGATCAAGCAGGCAGGTTGGCAGGTAAGCAGCTAAACAAGCAGGCAGGAAGGCAGGAAGGAACGAGATAATCCTGGGACTCAGGGAAACACGGTGAGTATCAACATGAAGCACAAAATCAACAGGTTCCATCATGAGTGGGGTAAAGTGGCGTGATAATGTTGCTATCACGGTGGCTGAAACAATGATCTGGCAAAGAATGGGTGAGGAGTCGCAGCTCATGCGGCAGGAGGATGAGCTGATTGGAAGCAGACGTGCAGGTGATCAGAGAGCAGGCAGAGTTAGGAAGAGAAACAGTGGAGTGTCTGAGGGGGCGTGGCCACAGCTGTGACACATGGTATCTATGGTAGTTTATCAGTCACATGTCTCATCATTGAACTGTACATAAGGGAACTGGAAACCTTAAGCCTCAAGCATCGCCTCGAAGAAGGCAACAGAGCCCAAAACATTTGGTGAATAAAGCATGATGTACCGAAGAACAGTTGTTCAACGTGTTTTAATTTTTTAGAAAGACCTCTAAATTATCTATTGCCTCCCAATCTGGATTACAGCCATGAATCCCAAATACAATATTTAAAGTTTGTAGTGAAAAAGTCAAGAAAATGTTCTTTCTAGATACGTCCTTTACTTTTAGTAGCGCGTTAACATGATTGCATTAAATGGAGAATCACAAAACACTGCAAGTTAGAGAAACACTTAAGATGCACACACTCAAATATAAAACAGCAATAAAAGTCTGCAGCTTTCCTCTCCCTCCCTCGCTCTGATGTCTCCCAAACCAAAAACACATTTTCTTCTCTTCCTGACCATGGAAATGGTGAGGAATTGATTGTGTGAATGTAAAGATCCAGTAAATAGATGCAGACAAAGATAAATCACAGAAAAAGAGCTGTTAAAGTCCGTGTTCATTGTTTGCAGCACCTACCGTGGCTTTACTGTGCTTTCTTTTCCTCTCTGGGTCAGATCAGGATCATGGCTGGGTCACATTGCAGGAGCAGAAACAGGGAAGTGATTCATCAAGATTTGTCTACACTTTTTGTCCGCACAAGGATATTTCGGGATTACAAATAAATTGACTTTGAATGACAAGCGGATGCTGTGAATGAACTCAGTTCACAGCAGCCGATGAATTTGGGTCAAGAGTGGATAATGTGTCTGGCTGCATTTGATTTGAAGAGCAACTGCCCTTGAAACAAACAGCAAGCAAGGGAAGAAAGTAGAGAAGATTGTAAGTTGAAACACTTTCATGGTCCCCATTATACACACCAAAACCTCACAGACTCAGAGCTATTTGAAAACAAAGAAACATCTGATGTGAGCAAATACGATGAATGTACTCTGGAAGGTTCACCCACAGAAATTAAGAAACATTACAGTACCATTTATTTGTGAAATCTGAAGGTATCGAATGTGAAGCACTGTGTTCATCCAAGAGGAGCGCTGCTGTCTGGTGAATTATTTACAACAATGTCATAACCATTAAATGACATAGGCAACATTTACAACAACAACAGTAAACAGTGAGTGGGACACAACCAGAGTTGCTGCTTAAATTGTTAAATTGAGATCCACCAGTGGTGCAGTTTCATTTAAACGGGAGGTGTTTTGTGGGGAATAATCAGGTTTATTCAAGAGACACAACGTGACCTTATGTGCCCAGAGGACTGTAAACTTGAGATGCACACATGCACACACACCTGATATTTGAATAGTGAATCCACTTATCACAGATGTAAAGAAAAGTTACTCTTCTTCATCTGCCCGCATTATGCATGCTCCAAACATTCATCATATTCCAAAGTCATTGATCATTACTTGTATTTCTGACCTCATATCTGTATATACGAGAGCTTATCCCAGCCGCTTTACTCACCGTTTGTGGAAACGGTGATGAATGCCTTCTACATCCTTCATGACTGATTACATCTTTGCTGCTGACTCACTTTAAAACAGACTGTACCTTCTTAATTCATTTGAGTAAAGCCCCCCCGCCTCTCTCCGGGTCTGTTTGTGTGGGAGTGAGAGCAGAGAGAGGAGTGGAGCGGGGAGTAGATGGTGATCGTGAGGCAGGGCGATCATTAAACGCTGCGTCAGGATGAAACAGCTCCATGTTGCTTTGAATGCCGGTGTCGCAAACACGAGCGCATAAAAAAGATTCTGCCTCTCACCTCTAAGGTTTGAATCCTATATTAAGGCCTACCTCTCTGAAAGTATGTGTCTGAACTCAGAATCAGTGCCAAGCGTCTGGTGGGTCCCCGTATGACAAGAGAAGCAATCTGTTTTCATGAGCTCAGGTCCCGGGGCAGGAGATTAAATTGCCTATTTGGCTCCTGGGTTGAGAAAGTTTACTGTAAGTACCTCGGAGCAGTTGGAAAGGAAAGGTTCTCCAAAGCTTTTTTAAACTCTTCCTTTCACTGAGAGAACCGAGGCCAGCTTGTTTTGCATTTTCTGTTTGTAGCCAATAGCTTCCATGAAGAGATGTCAAAGGGTGTTCCGGGAGCAAAAGCAGCTGGCATCGGAAACTAGTAGCTTTTTTAATAAAACGTTAGTTTGTGGAGTGAAAATGTGTTTTACAGGAAGATGAATAACCCGTGATTGATTTTGAAGTTATGCAAAAAAAGGACAGAAATGTTGTTAACTTCAGGAAATTGACACCCCCCAGTAAGCTCGGTAAGAGAAAACACACTTTGCTCCGCGTGCTCATAAATCACGTCAGTCTTACTAACCTCGATGTCATTTCTCCTCCATCTCCAGTTCCGCCCAACATCTACAAGGTGTCGGAAGACATCACAGTGAACGAGGGAAGTAACGTGACACTCAGCTGTTTGGCCAGCGGCAGACCGGACCCTGCAATCACCTGGCGGCTGCTCAATCCCTCAGGTAAGAGTCATCCAATCAGGACTCATTATCATTTGTGTCAGTTCAGATGTCGAGCCAAAGGTCTTTCACAACCTAAATAATGATTGTTTTGTTTAGGCGCTAGATTTATCTGTTATTATATAAATCCTGTGGAACCCAAAGATACAAACAGCATGCAGTTGTTACAATTTGTCACAATTTGTCACACCACCTTTTCACACATCACCACAGTCAGGGGAAATCACTCTTTACAGAGGTGGCAGGATTTCTACCGTCCACAGAGAATAAATTTAGAAATAAGACACTCCACAGAACATCAGGTCTTGAATAATAATGATCAGATTCAGACTCTCCTGAACTACAGTAGTCCTGTGATTGTTGTCAGCAGCCAAAGCAACATGAACTTCCATGATTTTGTGAAGATGTGCCTGAATCTTAACAACAAAGCTCAAACCACAGATTTGTAGATATGCTTGTATCCGACGCTGTGTGTGACGTGAAACTGAAGGAACAAGAACAAAGCACTGACATTACTGAATTTAATGTATGAAATAATATGAAACAATATTATATTGTACATAGGCCTAAATAAATAATGATGATGATTAATGATGCTTTTTCAAAAGAAATATGCAGTAATGCCTGTAAATCTTCAGCCAACTGTAACTTCTGTGCCTTCTCCAATTATCTACACAGTTTCCTGTTATTAAAAAGAAATCATGTAGAATGATCCAGTACACTTCTGTCCTGTATTTCCCAACAGTTCTTCCTCACATCATGCTTATTTTTTACTCATTTAATCACATGGTTATTGAAGGCTCATACACATCACACCACACGTTACATATGACTAAATTAAATTGAAAACACACAAAAACAGTCTTCTCTACAGATCCATCCAAGTTGTGTAAAAATATGAATACAGCTAGATGCTTTGCTTTGGTAAGAGCACGTTTTTTATTAACCACTGGGACAGTTTCTTATTTAGTAGGCTCTCATGTATAATAGTCATGTTGATGTTTGTACACGACATCAGAGTGTGTCCAGCTGGCGTGTGTGACATCTCTCCATACATGTGTAATCAGATGGTGGCAGAGCCGTTACTTTGGGATTTAATCCAATTTCAGAGAACAGAGTACTGTCTCCCGCTGCTGATAAGCTTGTAGTGTGATGGATGGAGATGCTCGAGTTGACAACATCTCGGTTTGATAACAGTCCTTCGCTGATTGAAAGCCACTCTGTTTGTGTGTCTTCATCGTTTACTGCCTCCGTTTGTCAGCACTCCAGACATGTTTCATCAATTGCATGTGTTTCCCGCACCTGTAAGCTCAACAACCTGGAAGTGTGTACTCGCGCCTTTTGTCTGTTTGTATTAAAGGAGGGTGATTTGTTCGGCTTAATCCTGCCAGCCTTATGGATCTGACTGGCTGTTGTGCAGAGCTGAGGTGAAAACTGAAAGCTCCTTCTTACTTTCTGTCTGAGAAAGTGAAAAGGAACCCTCAAGGTTCAGATGACTCACAATGCTACTATAGGTAAAGCTCTTTTGTAAGTTTAAACATTTTTGGTCCCAAGAAAAAGGATGGCGACTGGGATATAGAAAGAAAGCAAAAGCAATAGGCCTATGTAGCTACGCCTCTGCAGGTTCTGTACAATTTCTTCCATAAAGTAGCTTTTCTTTTCATTAGTCCCTTTCTGTACGTTTTGTTTGAGGAAACAGTGGGCAGACCACCTTTGACAAGCCTTTGTTCTTTATTGAAAAGTGTGAAACGGAAGCTGTGTGATGGAAGGAAAATCCTGTCAGCGTCTTGTCAGGATTGGATCCCGCTAGTCTACACAGGCACACGTGGCTCCGGAGATGGGGGTGCCACACCATTTGCAAACACTGGCTCTGTTGTTATTTTTGTTGTTGTTTTATGGGCGTCTTTCACCCCAGAATCCATAAGTCTAACCCAGTTTGAGAGCGAGTGGGGGGACTGCTGAGAGAGATAATGATGTCTGGCAGCCTGCGGTCTCGCTGCTTCACGCCTTCGCCTGCCTGGGTGGTAACGCTGCTTCGCTCTGGTTGCGAGGCTCTCAAGTGTTTGCTAGGACCACAGATGTTCATGAGTCACAAAACGCTGGTCCAAGTCAAGACTCAAGTCTGTTCTTCAGAGTCTGTAATATGAAGCCCAAGGTAAAGCCTGTACAATGGCTCAAATGTTCAAGTTAAATAACAATATGGCTTCTTGAATTTTCACTATGTTATGTTGATAAGGGTATAATGGGACAAGAAGCAAACACCTGCAGACAACTGGAGCATTTTCTAAAGGTTCCAGTACCTGAAAACATGTATGTCAAGAGTCGAACACATATGAGACTTTGTTTTTTAATTTAGGTCTCAATAAAACTGTCTCCAATTAAACAACACTAAAATCTGATTTACTGGTTAGTAGAGTCATCAGTCTCAGCAGATAAACAAACTACTGAAGTACATGTGAATGAGCATCATTCAGAACATCCAAGCAATAACCAAAGGTTATTACAGACTAAATTCATTAAGAATGTTCACAATGTCTTACCAGTATTTGTATGCTTGTTATCATCCCTCAATCAACATAAACAAAAGTCTGAAAGCAGTACAGACAGCTTCAAGTCAAATCTGTGACTACGCCGCAGCTCAAATATGAATCACAGGCCCGGTTGCCAAAGTCTGGCTGAAGCTCGTCCTTGCAGAAGCACATGCATATTAATATTCAGATGATGACTTTGTGCACATGTGTGCTGTGCACAAAGTGTGAAGATGCAATTTCGCTCACTCCCACCAGTGACAGTACATTGTTCACTCGGACTTTAACCCTGACCACCGTGTGCCACCTGTCCTTCACTGAGGCCAAATTCCAGCCCCAAACCAAAGATTTAATCATGGGAACCAGGAGAAATAATTTCATTTAGCACGTGTCCACACTCACGTTCTTAGAATTTCATGAAATCACAGAAAATTACTACTGACTTGATCTGAAAAAACAAACAAACAAAAATAAAACACAAATGCATTGGTTGTTTGGTGGTAATAGAAATAAAAGATCTGTTATTGTCATGACTATCAGCTACAGTCGATCTACATGGTCTGCATGGGCTGATGCAAAATTTTGACCTGAATTATAATTCCAGTGATGAAACACCCCCAGAGATGTTGGTCTGTCAGATGGATGATGTTTGTCTTTTGAACTGGAAATCGTCTTCAAAAGTGCATCATTGTCAGTTGTTTAATTAGAAATGATTTAAGGAAAACCAACTTGCACGGCTGTGACAGAAGAACAAACTGTGCTTTACTGTTTGCAGAGTAAAGACATGTTGACACTCCTTTGCATTTAGAAGAACCCCAGGGGAAGTGTGAACTATTCCTCCAGGATGAGCCTCTGCAGCTACAGCTATAAAGAAACCTTTCTTTGCAAGCACTTATGAAAAACTCAGCCGCTGTTGTTGAGCCTGTTGTTATTGTTATAATCTGGGCCATAACGCTCCACCTTCCCATTGTTGCAGTTGGTCAGCAAAGGTTTTCTTTGTCTTACAAAGCACTAAAAATAAGCTCTTTTTTTCTACAGTGCCCATCTCTCATCTGCCTTTGTGACAGCTAACTTTTTAGTAGAGCAGGCGAGAGTCCTGTATAAAGGAAACAGAGTGAATATGGTCTATTGTATAATGAATTGCTTCATAATAATAAGTTGTTCACATTTAGACCTGTAAGGATTAGTTGATTAAAAAATTAGCTGATCGATATAAAATTAACCATTAACAGCTCACTGGTTTGACTAATATGTTAATAAAAAAAGGTACAAAACAAATTCTCAAGTGTGAAAATAATCTGGATTTATTAAAATTTTTTATTAAATATTTTTGGGATCTGGGCTGTTGATTAGACAAAAACAAGACATTTAAAGGCTTTGGGAAATCGTGAAGGGTGTTCTCTAACATTTTATACATTTTAACAGGTAATCAGTGACAGATTAACTAGTTTATCCTAAGTCATATGGAAGCACACCTGCCAGTTTATGCCACAGTTTTAGCAGGCACAGAGATATTATTGCAGTGTATCTACATAAGTGTGACTATAGAGGATATACTGAGCAAGTAGCAGGTAATGCCATGACTGAATTCTCTGTTCACATGTTGGAAACTTAAAGTGCAATTAATGCCAAAGAAGAGACTAAAGGAGCAGGGACAAAACATGCTTTAAATCAGTCTGACTGTAACAGCTCAGAAAGTCATCAGAGTGCAGGCTGAAACAAGTCCGCACTGGAATATGTTGAACTGTTTTGTCTGTAAAACTTCTTTTCTCAGGGGCTCAGAGGGGAAACCTGCAGCAATCCCAACAATTCATATAACCGCAGTGACAAATGATGCCTCCGATGCCGGGGCTGAGCGTTTAGAGCTAACAGTCTAAATTGGTATTCCATCCCAGGATTTGTTTATGAGAAAGTTAATAGCAGGGTTTCTCAGGGTGTCCACATTGATTATGGCTGTCATCTGTTTCTACGGGGCCATCCGAGCTGAAACTGCTCTTTCTCAGCTCCGCACAATCTTATTTCTCCGTTACTGTTGTCTCTGTCGCTGGGTTATCACAAAGCTAATTAGATTATAACTGATGTGTTATGTTTCTTAATGACAAAGCGGTTTACTGGATAGATTGAAAGATAAACAAAATGAGCATTTTCAGTGCTGCGGCTACGTGTATATATACATAATTATACTCCATCAAAGGTACTGTTTGCGTTTGTCATTGAGACAAGAAGTCAGGCAGGTTATTGCTTGCACACCGCTGATCTACATTGGTAATTAAGGGATTGAGGGACTGAACTGAGAGGAATTTCGCGATGTCTCCTCCTCCGTTGGCAGAGTAGGTCTGAGGCAGAGATTTTTGGACCTGCTGTGTTGAGACTGCAGAGAGCCATCGGATGTAATCAGGGACACTGTGGCTTGGTAAATATTACAACCCTCTGAATATGATCTGAGATGACAAAGAGGTAGGAGATTCTTCTTTATTTGTAAGGACGTGGACTTTTGTGGGCACGGCAAACAAGGTGCTCATTAAAGCGGCACACGCACCAGTTCACCCAAAGGGTTTTTATTTGTTGTTTGGCTTACACTGACAAAGCCGATAAGAAGCAAAGTGCAACAATCTCTAATAATAACTGCAATGAAACTCTGAGAGCTGTTATTATTAGTGTCCAAAATATTAAGAGGCCATTATGTTGAGATGCAGCTTATTTTTTTCTTAGCTGGTCAATGTAAGCAAGTGTTTGTTATTGCAACCATGGCAACAAAGGTCCCCTAACCTTAACAGCGTAATCTTTTCACACCACACCATACTGTTTTCTTTACCTTTGTAATGACAAATGATGTCTTATGATGCTTTAAAGGGCAGTTCCAAATTATGTATTTCATCATTTAATTGGAAAGACTTGTTTTTTTCGCACTTTGTCCATGCCTGAAAGTCCTCTAACTCATTTCCTTGCCTCTGATGAGAAGGTATTCTTTTATAAATCAATAAGAACTAATGATTTCACCTGAATACCCTTAATCTGTGTGATCAATCAGAACTGTGAGCGTTACATTTTCATTTTATACTGCACTGTATGCCTACAAATTGTCTGTGAAAATATCAACTGATATCAGACTCCATTCGGTTTATGACCAGCTGATAGACCACAATCTATCACATCAGTCATATGTGTCATTACAGGGGTGTCTCATTAAATACGTTCATTTTACCACGGCCACTGAAGGCAGCATGGGAAATTTTGAAGTTCTGAGGCAGACAAAGTGTATAATATTGTCCGCAGCATGACATCTTTTTTACCTGTGTGACACTGTGGCCTGCTGTAGGTAGCACGCTATCTTGTAGTTCTCATACTTTTTATCAAAACACTTTTTGTTCAGCCTTGTGTGGGTGCTACTGTGAATATTGACTGAATAACTCATTGCTGGGACTTGTGAGGCGAAATGATCAATAGAGCACGGAGGGACAGGGAGGAGGCAGAGGTGAAGGGATTTTTCGGCAGGATGGAAGGAAAGAAGATGAAAAAAGAGCGCGAGGAGAAGTACAGTGTGTGTGTGTGTAAGAGGGTGTGTGTGTGTGGTACAGCGATGTGTGCTGTCCCTTCAGTGTCTGAGCTGTGACTTACAAGCATGTTGGTGCTGTTCTCTTCAGCCGGCTGCTTCCCAGCTTTAGGCCGCTCCTTTTCTTTTTTTTTTTTTTTTAACTCCCCCAGAATGGTTGCTAAAGGTTGATAGACTGGAGCCTTGGGTGGTGGGAGAATGGCAGCACCCCGTCGAGCACAATGAGGGGGGAAATGGAGCCGCTGGTCAAGCAAGGAATCCTTCACTGCACGCGCTCAGACCACCAAAATAGCGGTCAGACAAGTATGAAAAATACACGGCCCCTGGCTGCCTCTGGTGTATCATGACACAAGGAGGACCCACGCAGAGCTGGAAGGAGGAGAGGAACTGGTGGAAGTCATGCTATCCTCGGGGAAGGAGGCGAGGAGAGAGAAACAACGAGAGAAGACAAGGGAGCGGAGCGGGAGATGGAGACGGAGAGGGGAAAAGTGTTTTAGTATGCAAATGGCCAGTTTCATCAGATGTGCAATCAGTCTTATCATTAGTTACAGTAACTCCAATAGTTAATTAATGTTCAATTATGCATTCAAGATCCCCTCACCTCTCTGGTGTAATAGAATTCGTCAGTCGTTTAGCACTGCGGGGAGGACGACCACGGTGAACCTCGGATCCACTCAAGCAAAGACACACATCTGGACATCTGAGGATCTCGCGGCGAACGTAGCAAGACAGTGATGATTTAAATTCAAGTCACAAGGAGGCCCTGGCTTGTTTACCGTGCTGCACCCTCGCGGCTGAATGGGTGAGCGGCTGCGAATAATGCCTCGCAACCAAAGTATGGTTTAAGTTCCTCTGTGCCTATTACCTGTCCATCAGCACTCACGTTTACCGTCACTGTGTCCTTGAGCAACACCCTGCACCTTTACGGTGTCCTGGATAATAGCGTCAGCCGAACTGTAAATGGGGAGCTATGAATCCACCACAACAGTTTCATTGCAACAAAGACATCTGTCCAAATGAATTGATTTGGACCGCGGCCCACGCTCCTACGCTATATGATCCTGCTGAATATTGAAGTCATAACCCTTTTATAACAGTGCTTGGCAGGGCAGCCTTTTAGAGCTTTGATGCTGAGCGCCCTTGACACCCCTCCCACGCGGGCCTCGGCGGCGTCGGCCACGCTCCAAGACCGGGCTCAGGAAAGTCTCCCCAGGACTGTCACCTTGTCTGGGAGGCTCTCGGCCTGTTCCTCCTCCGCGACTCTTTGTCTATCCATCTTCAGCTGTCACTCCATCTTCCTCTCCCTCATTTTCACTCTCATTGTCTCCTCCTCTTTCCATCATCCTCCCCATCTCTTCCCTCGGCAGAGTATGACAGTCACTTCAATTGTCCTCCCCGCGCCTCATCTCGCTGCTGGGGGAGAGACACGGAGTTCGACACACACATACCCGGGCACTCGCATACGCACCTATCTCTGACTCTCAGGAGGGAGCGGAGCAGGCAAGAGTGGAGATACATATGTGCCTCAGTAGTGTAACTCCTGTGTAGTAGAAGTGGGTTAGCAGATTAGGCAGAAGACACACATGCACACACACACACACACACACACACATCCTTCTGTTCCAAGCTGTCAGTGACAGAGAGTAGCTGACAAGCCTGCTGATTGTGGGGGTGAAGTGTAAGGTGGTGACAGGTCCTTGTCAGAGCAACCCAGGTCAAACCTCCTGCTCCGTGTGTGTGTGTGCGTGTGTGTGTGCGTGCACGTGTGTGTGCACGCGTGCAATCAGTTGAACACCGGCCCATTGGGAAGCGAGAGAAGACAGCTGCTCATCCGTCTCTCAGCAGGCCTCAGATCTGCTGACTGTCACTGTTCACTTGTTTGTTTACAATCAACACCATCAGCAGCTGGTCTGGAATCAGTCTGCTGTCACACTCTGCAGAACATCATGAGCACAGCGTGCCCCGCGCCTGCCCGGCCTCATTAGGTGTAGTCACCGCTGGGCTGGCTGAACACTGGAACTCACACACTTGTTTAAAGTCACAACTGTACAGAAACTCAGCACTTTTTTTTTCTTTCCAGTCCATAAGCAGTTTTTTCAGAGCCCCGAGTCGCACAGCACCTCGGGGAGACAGCAGCCTGGAGGGGAAGCGAACTCGTGATTTGAAGGTGTCTGGTTTGAATCCCTGCGTATGACAAGACACGCGGTCTCCTCCTCTGTTTCACCTCCTCGTCACATGCCCTTGAGCAAGCCCCCTGTTGATCCAGTGGAGTAGTTAAGTAGACAGCGGTGAGATAATGTGGTCATGGTGGGTGGCCTCCATGGGGCAGGTGATAAACTGATGAAAAACCATTATAAATGAGCGGGGGAATGTAGCACATGCTCTAAACAGGTAATGAGGAGGCACCGGATGGTTTGACGAGCATAGAAATGATGTGAATAATCTGCTATGGCCTCTGCATCCTCAACCTAAGTGATCACCGGTGGGAGCGACGTGTTGGACAGCACTCTGCTCTGCATAATGAGGAGAAACCTTTTAGAGGAACAGTGTTCATCTCTCAGTATTGTTGCAGAGCCCACACAGAAGATGACTGAAGCTGTTCTCAAGGCTTCCAATGACAAAAAAAAACATCTCACTAAGTTGTAGTAGTAGCAGTATGTACATTATCATGGAAGAGGAGTTTTGACGTGAGCTGCCTCCACTCGTGTGTGTTTGTTTTGTGTGCATGTGAGTTGTACTTTGAATGCTGCTCTGACCTTTGTGAGCACATTAGTGTGGACCATTTGATAACATTTCTGAATGTAACCAGACAAAATCCTGTCATCATCATACTGAGACCAAAGTTAAAACATGTAATTATCAGCCTGCACAGTGGTAACTGCTGTCAGCAGCATTCACCCTGTAGACTTGAGTTCTGCAAAAAAGTCATTTTGCCTGGTCGCTGAAGCGGAAAAGATCACAACGGGTTATAAAACTTGCAAATAGAAACAAACTCACAGTATTGCAAGCTGCTAATTATGAGTAAAGTTCTTCTTGAGATAATTCTTGTGTTGTTTTTTCCCCATCTGTGTGTGGGCAGTGTAATCCTCCCTAATTAGGATATTGTCTTAATAGTTCTTTCAC
>JAVQJZ010201371.1:0-21481 GCA_036025355.1 Leiopotherapon unicolor | reverse complement strand
TTATGATGAGCTGCTCCAGTGACTCAATCAATTTTGAGAAAAGCCACTGGAGTTTAAAGTAGCACTATCAAATGTCTTAATTAGCTGCTTGGCTAAGCAAAAAAAATGCCTGTGTACTTTAAAATGATTGATTTGATTTTCACAGTGCAGGAACACGTCTATGAGAGCTGTATTCTATGGAAATTTAAAAACATTAGGATCGTGTGACTAAACCGTAAATTAAAACTTGAGGAGGACAGAGAGTGATACTTTGGAAGCTTTAGACTTTGATAAGAAAATAAAATCTTTACCATCATCAGTTATTAAATGGAAGCAACATTACTTGAAATGAGCACACCTTTGGAAACATTCAGGTCTTTTTTTCATCAAAGTTTAAAGGTGTCACATGATTAAACGAGCCTGAGCCGTTCTTAACTTGCGGGCCAGTTTTGACTCTCAACTTATACACCTGCACCGCCAATCAAACATTATTGCCTTGGATGTGCACCTAATGTAGTTCTTGTCTCTTTTTTTTTCTTTTTCCAGCACCTATGACAGGATTTAAAGATAGGCCAGGGACAGATATAGCACACAAGGCATGAAGGGACTCGAGTCCCTCTGTGGGTGTGTGGCTCTGCCGGCCACGTGCAGATGACTCGATAGAGAAACTTTTCCACTTGCTTAAAATGCTTCTTTCTGTGCCTGCCAGAGTGCCATAAGTACGTGGCGCCAACCCAAATTGATTTTTGCAAAAGCTTTTTCTCTGGCTGTCTTTTTGAGCAGCAGGAAGTTGGGGGTTTTTTTCCCGCCACTTGCACCAACATTTTTAGTTTGTTGGCAAGAAAAAAATGATTTGATGCCACCAGTTCTTTGGTCCATAGACAGGCTCACTACCAGTGAAGACTGTGACCTTCATCCTGACATATTATGTATGGCTCATTTTGGCCAGTTATGTTGTAAATTAGAATTAAATTGTCACTGGTCATTTCAGCTAGTTTATAGTTTTGTAAATTATTTATATTTGTGTTAGATTTTAATGTTTTTGGTTTATTCATACTATTCTCATATATTAGTGTCCCTAAAATGCATTACAGACACAAGATGTAAAATTCATAGTGAATGCCCATTTAATGCGAGTCTTCATTAACACCTTGGCAATGATTTTACTTTCACGCAGTGATAAACAGGAGATCACGTCTCTCCGTGAGGAAGTGGACGGTCTGACCGGCCAGATGGCTGACCTCCAGCGTGATGTACAAGGCAGCAGGGAGCGCGAGGCCGAGTTGCTGGGCTTCACCGAGAAGCTGAGCAGCAAGAACGCCCAGCTCCAGTCAGAGAGCAACGCGCTGCAGTCCCAGCTGGACCAGCTCAGCAGCAGCTTCGCAGAGCTCCAAGCACGGCTGGAGGAGACCAGCAGGCTGCTGGATGACGAGGTCGGGCAGATTTGATCGTACACGAGTGATAGAAAGAGATGTAGAAGTGATACATGACTAAAAGTAACCTGGTAGGAATGTCTTTATAAGTGCGTTCATTGTCGGTCTCAGTTTAAAAGTTCATTTTCACTTAATCACACACTGGAACAAATACACTGCTGAGTGAATGATCCGTGCGTCTCCTTTCCCGCTGTTTTGCTCAACCTAGAACATAGCAAACATAAGTCCTTGAACTGTGACATTCTCTGGGCTGACATTCAGGAGAAAATCTAAAAATAATCTATACTTTTCAGTTCATTTACAGGTTGTTGGACTGTAAAGTTTATTTTTGCGACAGCCACTGTCACAGTACTTTACCACGGCTGCCGTGGCCGTTATTGCATTATTACTCAAAACCTTTCCCCCGTCCGCTCCATTAATTCTGCAGTCCCGGCAGCTGAAGCAGGAGGAGGCGCTGAGGCAGCAAGAGGTGCGGGGCCTGCAGGAGGAGCGGACGGCGCTACAGGCGGAGGTGGCCCAGCTGAAAACCAGAGTTGAGGAGCTGAGGGACGAGCTGGTGACTCAGAAACGGAAGCAGGCCGCCAACATCAAGGACCTGACAAAACAACTAACACAAGGTCGGGAAACCGCTTTACGTTGCTCCGTCACGGTACGGCACCCAACTTAATGTAACTATTTCATTAGCAGATAACGAGGATTATTCCTTATGAGAACCACGTGGCAAAGTGGCCGCTTTGTCCATCATCTAATTTCACTTTGCTGTGATATTTATCTTTTAATGTAGCATGGGTCAATTGAGAGACTGACTGGACTGAGGATTAAATGTCTGGTCATGCAGATTAAGAGGAGAAAGTGCAGGGTGATTAGAAACAAGGGAGATGGCAGCGAACGGATAAGTGCGGCGCATAGAGAGCTAATGTTCTTCTCATACTAGGATTATACTCAACAGAGTGAGCTGGCCTCCTCTGCGTCGCTCTCTGGGCACACACACTTACGCTCGAAGTTCAGCGCCGATATCTCGTACCCGCGGGCTTTTCACTTTTTATTTAGGCTTGCGGGACAGGGAGGACGATTTTCTGAGGAGAGGCCGGCGATCATTCGTCAGTGTTGCAGTTTCAGCCCCGTCGTTTTAAACCTTTTGTTTATGCGTGGAAGGTTTGCTGAGCACTCACTCCTCTTAGAGAGCAGCCAGCGTCACGTTTATTACCAGTGGACGCCTTTGCAGAGGAGAGCAACGAGGCTTAGCTTTGACTGTCATTGTGCATTTCTTTATGGGGTTTTGCCTCTAATCATTTGTTTTGTAAGGTTTTATAGACATTTTTTTGCACACCTTTAGTACTTTTTTTTGTTAATTTGCTCACTCAGTGATTCGTTGAAGAAACAAAAAACTGATAAACTGACAATTTGAAGTGAGAATATAAGATATTTCCTACTGCAAAGGTTTTTTTTGTCTTAATGATACGATGGTGGTGAATATTTAGGTTTTGTTTTTTTTTTTTTGTTTTTTTACTGTTAGTCGCACAAGCAGTGACGTGATTTCAACACCACTCTTAAAGGCAGAGTCCTCCGAGGTTCTGAGACGAGCACACAGCTAATAACTGAATGTAATCAACAAGAGCAGTACCAAGAATAATTCTGTCAAAGTGTGTATCGTGTCCACACACACACATACTCATCCGTGATCGTCTCGGTTCTCTTCCTCCGCAGCCCGTAAGAGACTGGAGCAGGTTGAGAATGGAGGCTGCGACCGGGATGCCAGCAGTATGGGCAGTCGCTCAAGTTCCTCAGGTACTGCTGCTGGATTTGGTTAGTATTTATCACAGAGAGATGTAATGTAATGTAAAACCTTTAGTTTTTGCTGTATTTATCATATGGAGGTTTTCTTGTTCTACTGGTGCCATAAATGTCCCAAATAAGGTAGAAGTTGATAAAATCACAGTCACAAGGAAACGTAGATTTTAGCTCACAGTTAAACCAACAATTGTTTCATATAAAAGTTTCATCTCGATCTCCCTCCCCTCTGTCCCTTTCAGGCTCCTTGAACGCACGCCACGGTGGGAGCAGTGGCGTTGAAGAGAGGTCGCCGGAGAGCCAGACGGGCCCTTCGGTGGTGGTTGTGGACAGCTTCCCAGAGGTCGACAAGTCTGTGCTCGTGGACCGCATCGTCCGCTTGCAAAAGGCACTGGCCCGCAAGCAGGAAAAGATCGAGTTTATGGAAGATCACATCAAGCAGCTGGTGGAGGAGATCCGCAAAAAGACCAAGTGAGTGGCATGGACCAAAGCATGGGGAGCAGAGAGAGAGAGAGAGAGAGAGAGAGAGAGAGAGATGGCGAGAACATTTTCATTCATTAATGGTTCCACCGCAGAATGCAGGGTGTTCGGATTTTTTCGCCGCAGTGGATGGTGGCATATCGCGCTCAAATACGATACGGATGGACAGAAGGAAGTTTGGAAATTCAAATGCCAGACAGCGTGTAATACAGTGTTTTTGACCCTGCAGCAGTTTGACTGTAACAGTAGCGCTGTAATGATGTAGTTTTGATTAAGGTTGTCAACCTCTCAGGACTGTGACTTGTTTAATACATCCAAAAAGAACAAGCCACAACCAGCAGCCATTACAGCCATACAAGAGGAGTCAGTGAAATCTGCCCAGTAATGAGATGAGCATGCTCGGAGGCAGATTCAGGATGCTCTGCCACCAGTCGTTCATCACTCCAGTACAGAGTACCAAATACTCTGTACACTTGCACAGCCACAAATTGTGCACCTTGTGAGATTACATCAGCGGTCAAGTGTAGTGCAGGTGTGAGAGGAGTTTAACAGCAGTGTTAATGCAGTGTTTATTTTCTTGGTTACGTATGAAAAAGCAGCTCCTAGCATATCCATATAGATATCCTGAATCTTTGCTGACCAATAAGAAATTATTAGATTTTAATTTAATATTGTCTGACACAACTTTTCTTCCGATTTAAGCGGCAGCTCGATCCCAGGTGTACCAGTGTTTCTGCCGACCTTGACAGACAATTTATGCTTACGCACACAATTTCTGGCCCCCCTGCCTCCTTCTGCGTCTCTCTCTTTCATCTATCTGATCTAACTCATGACCACACTTCTTATTCGTGACAAAACTTCACTCAAAGTTATTTATAGTCGGGGCGAAGGGGGTGGGGCGGCGGCGGGGACAAAGAATGCATCAGTATGGATCCTTAATGATGCTCCATGCATATTAATGGACATCACCCTAAACTAAAGAGACGGCGTGAAGGACGTCGGAGATATCTTAATAACCACACCACTTTATATTTATAGGTCCTTGAAGTGGATTGTGGGCCAGCACCAGAAAATGAGCCTTCCAGAATCTCATAGGTGGAAAAAAAAGCAACTTAAGACAACGAAAAGATTTGACTTTGCTCTGTAAAATGAGTGCGATCTCATTCGTTAATGGGTCTAGATGACAACAGACGGTTCATTGGAGTTCTGCTTCACGTTGCCTCGCCTCTCGTTTGCCAGGTGATGATTTTAATCTACTTGGATCATCCCACTTCTCGTTTGTTTCTCAGTTCTACGCTTGGATTGAATCCATTAGCCTCAACCTACATTCAAGAGTTAAAATCGAGGACGTATCCCACGGTTGCACGGCTATATTTAGCTCTGTAAAATCTCAGCTAAGCGGTGGGGGGGTGTGTGTGTTGCACTACCCAGAACGAGGATGTGAATTTGTCCTTTTTCCCTTTCTGTCCCTATCCCTCCAGGACAGCCTGGTGAACACTGACGAACTAACTACTGTATGCCCGAAGCGTGTGATGAGAAAAGAGATGGGACTTAGTGGGCATCTGACAATGGACAGTTAGTGAAAGAAAGTCAATAGTCAATATGTTTGATTTATGTCACTGCATCCACACCGCTCTGTCTTATCATCAGAGCAGCGTTTTTGCATCTTTTTAAGCTCATTTGCTCGTTACCATTTACTGCTCATGTGTACTTCCCAAAGATTATAGAGCTGCCAAGTGGGAGGACATATTTTGAGGAGTTGCTGTGCAGGAAGTAAAAGTTCAGAGGTGCAGTTGGGTAAGAAAATCATTCAGTCGCAGAGATGAGAGCTATTTTGTGCTGCGCTACCTGCAGCCGAAAGCTAAGGATTACACAGCTGAGAAAACTGATCATGCAATCTGCAGTTTAATTCGACTAACATTGAATTGAGGTCAATTTTGGATGAATTTGGCAGCTGCGGCGCTGCGTTAAAGCGGCATATTTGTGCGCCGATGGGAAGCCGAGCAACGGGTCATTGGCTGCAGTGCTCACACAGTGCAGGTGATTTGCAGTAAATGAGCTAAAACATGCAGAAACGGCGTCTGTCCTTCAAAACCCACACCTGGTTATTATGTGACAATTAAGCCCAAATGAGACAAACCAGTTGAGAACAAAGCAGGAGGAAACCTTCTGTTCAGGAGGTGTAGGTGGCCATTTATCTGGAGAGCATCCCTTTTTACTCTGCTAGGATTGTAATCAGTGCTAATTGCAATTTGGAGAAATGTAAGCTCTGTTGTGAGCTATTAAGGATCCACACCTGCCGAATGTGTTAAGATAACAGATCCTTTCAAGGTTATCTGATAGTTCTCTCCCACTGCCAGTCAGGCTCGGGGTACCTGATGCTTTTGATCTTAGCTGATACGAGTGCCAGCGCCTGTGATGTTCTGTAAATAATAAAGAGAATATATTTAGATTAATCAGGGTTTGATCATAAGGTTGTGACAAAAAGCCTTTGACGGGATTATTGCCTTTTTTAAAATTGATGGTTTTAGTCTGCATGGTTCTGAAAATGATTAAACTTGGCTTTGATGAATAAAAGAGGTTTTTTTTTTTTTTTTAGATCGTAGGCATTTCTTTCTTTCTCTGCATCTTCTCCTTCTGCCTCGCCTCTCTTCGGGCAGAGCCAGACTCCGACACAACATATCCGAGAGAATTGCCACCTTCACTTCCTGCATGCTTGACTTGCCGCCCTCATTGCTTCTCAGCTGGAAGAAAAGAGCGAAAAGAAAAAAAAGATAGCGACGAGAGACATATTCCTCTCAAATTAAAAAAACAGAGTCATTGTCTTGCTTACATCCGACCTGCCGCTCACATCCGCCCTTTCCCTCACCCCCGACCCGCCGACCCGTGCATGCCATTCAGCACACCACGTGGCCACATCTTTAATTTCTGTCACTTTTTTTTTGTTTTCACTAAACACACTCGCGATGGAGCTGGGGTCCAAATATGGACCCTTGCAAGTCTAGTCAGAGGTAAGTCTCATTTTATGTCTGTGCGCGCCCGGGTGTGTGTATATGTGTGTGAGTGTGTGGGGATGATTTATGGTGGTGGCGTTGTCATAGTGCTTACGTAGCTGCTGCATCATTTCAGTTTGTTTGCACCATAGACATATTTGCTTTATTTGCTTGTGTGCATACTATGCAGTATATAATTTTAGACATAGATATTAGGATGACTTCTGCAAAAGACTTGTAAAACCAAGACATAAAACACTTATTATCTATATAATAAAATATAGTACTGATTTGTTTTTTCGAACAGATTTTCAGTGTAGGTAAAAGTTAGCTGGAGTACTGGAGTGTTTTTACTGCATGTTAAAAAATCGTTTTGCATTTCAAAGAGGTTTGAGACTCAAGTGTCCCAGACTGCTGCATGTTTCCACCAGAATGCTCAATCCAACTCTCTCGATTTCATCTTGATCATTGCCCCCAGTGTTAATGCATGGTATGTTCTGAAACGTCTTTAACAGAAGTCACAGGCATGTTTACACTGTCCCACGTACAATCTGGGCACTTGACATTTAAGGAGTCCACTTAAAGTCAGCGTAATTGTCAAGACTGGATCCATAAATGTATTATCTTGTTAGGGGCCACAACACAGAGCGGTACAGTTCCCTTCACATGAAAAATTAAAGGCCGTCACTGCACAGAAAGGGGTTTTCTTTTAAGGATGTATAAGTCAAGTGTTCTCAATCTATTTTTATTTGTGGTATTTTAGGTTTTGCTTTAATGTTTCATTTTCTTAGTAGTATTGGCAGTATTAACAGATGTTGTTGTTCCAGTAGTAGAGTTTTCTTCATTCAGGCATTCACCTCTGAGTCACCTGACTCTGCAGGAAAATACAGACGTTTACTGAGTGAACAATCTTACAGCACAATCTCACTCACAGCAGTCAGGAACGTCCCTTTGCTCAGAGCTCATCCCGCAGTTACTCTCTCTCTCTCTCTCAAAAAAAAAATCCCCTTCAGACACACCCTGAATTTGAACTTAAACGATGCCAGTGGGTGCTGTTGTGATGTTTTAAGGTATACAGCTTCAGAGAAGGTTTAAAGGATCGATTACTGGGCCCATCTCCAGAAACCTACAGGAGGTTGTTGACCTTTTTGGTTTTTTTCTGCAAGACCTTACTCAACCTTCTTCACCTGCCAACACTTCCGAGTTTTAGGACTACAGTTTCAGTTACAAATTCTTGCAGCCCCTCTACATGTTTCTTTCATCTGTGAGGCCTGGAGTCTAGTCGATTCAGTCTTATGGCAGCAGACATGCACACAAAGGCTTTGGATTTTTCCCTTTTCTCTTCGGCCTCATATTAAGAAAAAAAAGATAGTAACATAGGAGGCAGTGATGGATTTGAATCCTAATGGCGTCCCTTTCTGTGGCTGTGTTTTTCCTCTAAACGGAAACACGCTTGCATGTCAGTGTTCTCCGGGCTGTGCTGGAGGGAAACAAAAATTGGACAACAAGGAAGTTTCAAGCTAATGAATCCTCCTCTCTCTCTCTCTCTCTCTCTCTCTCTCTCTCTCTCTCTCTCTCTCTCCCTCTCTCTCTCTCGCTGACACAAACGTAGCTTAACCGGACGCTTGTATTGTTGTCGAGATGAGAATGTGTTACGAACGTAAAGATTCATTTCACTTTCTCGCATCTGAACACATACACACACACAAACAAACACAGAGGCATGTCGCTGATTTAATTGAATCTCGGCCCATTACCGTTCCCTCTCTGGCAGGCACAATCATAATTTTTTCGAACTATGGCTGAATCTATACCTTGCACATGAGTTCCATAAGCCATCCCACAGGAATTACTATTCTAGAAACGTCCACTGCTTTTGCTGCTGGAAACGGTTTTATTGCTCTGTGGGAGCTCTCCGCACTCCCACCTTTCTTTTTCTTTTCTTTTTTTCTTTTTTTTAAATCCCACTCTCTCAATTTTCTCGACTCAACAGCCGACGCCACGTGCTCACTTTCGTTTTCCCCTCCTTTTTGAAGTTTGCCATTTCACTCATCTCCAACCTCTCATCTCTCCCCCCCCTCCCTGCAGAATTATCCAGAGCTATGTGCTAAGAGAGGAGTCAGGGGCCCTCTCGTCGGAGGCGTCAGACATTAACAAGGCCCACCTCAGCCGGCGGGGGGGCATCATGGCTTCGCTTTACACCTCCCACCCGGCGGACAGCGGGCTGACCCTGGACCTGTCACTGGAGATCAACAGGAAGCTGCAGGCTGTGCTGGAGGACACGCTGCTGAAGAACATTACTCTGAAGGTAAGTTCCTCCCCGAGAGACATCCAACTCCTCAAGTATTGAGCTTTAAATTGCGCTGATTTACATGCGTATGACATATTGATTATGTGCGCGCTTTCCTTCAGAGCCTCTTAATTTGCAGCGAGTGTGTAATTGTTTAAGCTGACATAACCTGAGTGGATAATTAATTAGCCTTGTCAGTGTCACTCTCCGGCTCCGGAGCAGCACAGCTTGATGTGACTCGACTCTTAAAGTCTGCAGACACTGCTGTCACCACATAAAAAAAAAAAAACAAAAAAAAAAAAACCTACAATACTCAAAAAAAAAAAAAAAAAAACTCTTACACTTTTGCCCATCACCTTTTTATAAAAACTAAAAATTCTTTGAGTCAGTTGTCAGTACATAAGTTTTTTTTTCATGCCATTATCTACAATAAACAGAGAAATTGATGTTTTACTGTAACTGGGTATTTAATGACCTGTTAGTGTTTATGGTTAGAATGACCAGAAATGTTATAAGCATTGAAATGTTTGTTTTTTCATACTGAACTTCACCTACGCTCGTCCAAAGGACTGCAGGATCCTTGAACGCTTCCACTGTAGCTGTAATGCAGAATACTGATGAGGAGCCTTGCTTGGTTCTCAGCACCTGCGAAGCACTCGTGGTATCACGGCTGACCCTGCCCCGTCGTCCATCTTTCTCTCAAGGCCATTTCTATTAGAAAAACGGAGATTCGGGTGCACCAGTAGCTCCCCTGGTAAAGCACGTACCGTAAAGTCTTTATTGATTCAACTCCGGGCTACTACACGCGTCATCTCCCCTCTTTCTCTCTGCCCTGCATTTCTTGTCTCTATTTGGCGTTCACTGTCAAAGAAAGGCCACAAAAAGCCATTAAAAGTAAGTTTTTTTTCCCGAGAGTTTATTTTTTTCTGAAACATTTTTGTACCTCTCAGTATTACATTTTCTACTACGTTCATACTTCGTTTCGCTTGTCACAAACCATTTCACGACTATACATGAACTACAACAAATCCTGACACAAACAAGCATTGTTTAACTTTTTTTCAGCTCTTCTGCTTTTCTTAAAATGTACAGGAAAAAGCCATTTGAATAATTTATTAATGGTGTATATTTTTCACAAAGCTTTCAACATTAAACTGTCATTTTACAAAGATGGACTCGTTAAATAAAATAAATAAATGAAGCCCATTCGACAGAAAACAATTGAAATATGAAATATTAATATTATCATAACAGCTCTATTTTTAACACCAACAGTGGGATGTAATGAGATACTGTAACAATATGACAGGGTGGAAAAATGGGAAGTTTGTCAAACCAGCTGCTGCTTTTTTTTGTCCAGCGAGGTTGTCTGACATTTGGGTCGTATCTTCCAAACCTTTAAATTCAGCCGTAACATTTATGAACATTGTCTGCACGCGACTTTTCGTTTCACTCATTCACAGGCCGGGTCATGACAACGTGCCCTTCAGGTCGCCTGTTAACGATCTCCGTTTTTAGAGAGACGACGTAGGATTTTTTGGGTTTTTCTTTTTTTTTTTTTTTTTTTTTTCTATTAGCCCACTGGATCTGAAATGATCTGAACAACTGAAGCAGAAATTCACAGTATTCACGTTTATTCAGCTCGCACGTATGTGAGCTCACTCCATCTTCTGCACCAAGGCTTTATTTGATCATGTAATTGAATTAGGATTTCAACTGAACCAGTTTTTCTGATGTGCTAAATGAATGGATCTGTTCCAGCTCTCAGCTCAAAAGTGTGCAACAGCAGCCCGTCTTGGGCACTGATTTGCTGATAATACGCCGCGGCACGTAAGAAAATGCAGAAAATGCTGCAGCCTGCCGTGACGACTTTATTTCCACTCAATGAAATATGTACGTTACCATCTTGGAAGTTTACATTAACCCCCCCAGCTGAAGATTGTATACATTTGCTCCGTTTTTCCCACATTGTGCTCTGTTTATTGGATTTGATATAATTATATTAACAGAAATTTCATGACTGCCTGGGAGCTGAACAAAAGTCTCAAGTAGATTTTGACTGATGTGACCGACAGTGCTAAAGGTTAGCGACACAGAGCGACATCAGCCTTGATTTAGTCATTTTTCAGGCCACCTGCTGCTCCATAGAGCGAAGGCGAATTGGAGAATTTAATGAATTTTATATGCAAGTTCATCACTAAAACCATACAATCTCTTGATATCGATGCTCATTTAACAAAAAACACTGACTTGTGCAACTTTAAGTTTGTGGAAAATCGATTTGTATTGTTTTAAATGCTGAGCCATTCATGTAGATTATTCAGGTGATGTGTTAATGTATGCAATACATGCTTTATGTACTGCAATACAACAGAGTCATTTTTTCCTCATTTCTTCATCCTATTAAAGTGTCGAATGTATCTTGAATCCACAACAAATGCAGTGGGCGAAAAAACTGCTTTTAAACAGGCTCAGGGTGACGCAACACGAGGATAATAGAAAGCTGAAAAATTCTAATATTTATTAAAGCTTCAAGTTCACCCACATAAACAAGGCGTCTCCATCCTGTCTGCATGTATTGTTGCAGCCTCTTTGATGTTTTTCTTTTTTTTTTTCTTTTTTTGCTCGATTTGCACTTTTGTTTACGTCGGCACATTCAATGCTTTAATAAATATATACCCATTTTGCAAACAGGCACTTTCCTCTTGTGTCAAACTCATCTTAAAGACACCCTACATTTAAAGAGAAAAACCTAAATGGGACCATAAATCGTAATGTAGGCGTTTTTTTTTCTGGCAGGCACTCTGCAGAAGAAAGGTGATTGGCAGTAAGCAGGAAGTAATGAGATGAAAACACACTGCATTGGCACAAAAGACAGTGACAGTAAAACAAAACGCTCCTGACAAAGCCAAATTAAGGCTTCGCATTTACTGTGATGGATAATCTAGCTTCAGCTCACCAAGATGCATTGTCACTTAAATGTTGCATTTGGGTCTAAAAGTTTTGGGGGTTTTTCTCTCTCTATCAGGAGAATCTGCAGACGCTGGGGGCCGAGATCGAGAAGCTGATCAAACAACAGAGAGATCCTGCAGACGGAGCAAGGAGGAAATGATGCAACTGTATCACAGGAAAGAAGAAAAGAACTACCTGACAAGTCTCCAACATGCCTTTTTTTTCTTTCTTGAAGGCACAGCAAAATTTGAACGTGGTCATTCTCCCAAAATATGAAGGAGCAAACTGAATGTTGTAAGTGCCAGTAGCACCTTGGGCTGCTTTTGTTTTCTTTTTTTTTTTTTTTTTTTTTTTTTAGAGATGGGGGGAGTTGGACCTTCTGAACTTTCTGTCCATTTGGCGAACGTGTCCAGACTTACTTGAAGTTGCCATCATAACTCCATCCACATCGTAGCACCTCTGTTTCTTCTCCTCTGGCTGAAGTCCTCCTCCTCCGTCCAACCCTCCCCCCCAACTGGAGCATTTGCCAAGATTACTCAGAAAACCCCTCTGGCCAGTCACTTCAAGCTTGACACTGACTGCCTTGTAAACTTTGAAGATGCCATAATGACGAATGTATTGCAAATTGCAAATTCTACCTGGGAAATCGTCAAAAAAGAAAAAAAAAAAAGAAAATAAGAAAGGACTGATATGCCAATGAGTTCATCCTATAAAAAACATCCTGTAGTGCGTTTTCCTCTCACAGTAAGTAAATCGAGATCATCATCCCGCCGGCATGCTCTCTGTATTTTTCTTCCGATGTCTCCCAATAAGCCAAATGTATTTTTGAGAGACTGCTCCTTCAGCTTGACTACACTCCATATATGAAGCAAAGGTGAAAAAGAAAACAACAACAGATCGGCCCCGACTCGCGGGGACATTTGTCATCATCTCTTGCTCCGCACAGCACTTACGAGCGAGCGAGGCGCCTCACATCAGCAGACCCACCCATCTGTGCGACACCGGTGCTACACTCACAGACTCACAGAAGCAGACTGTGTCTTTGTGCGATGACTCACACGTCCCGACAGCAGCACGCCATCGGTGTGGAAGCGTCCCGATGGCGAGCTGCGTCAAAAACTGAAGAAAATCTAATAAATCTAGATAAATATCAGATATAATATCATGTTAAGGTTGAAATGCAGAGCTGGTCTTTAGCTTGGCCGTTTTCTGAATGTGATTAATTTATTTTCATTTTTCATGGCTTAAAATGACATTTTTATTTTTGTATGTCTGGCTTTTTTTTTTTTTTTTTTATTGTGCATTTTTGCTCCAGAAAGCATTCTTTTACAACTTTGCTCTTACCTAAAATAGTGAACACCTTGATCGATTTTGCCTTCCCTCCACTGTAATCTGTTTAAATGCTGCTGTTGTGAGTGACCATTGGTACCAACTGGCAACAACTCCTCCCAATCAGCTGTCTAAAAGTGTTTATATGCTCCAGCTGCCCTAAAAGCGGTGTGCTAGCATCATCACCATCACCGCCGTCATCCTTCCTCATGTGCAAACAGCAAGCGCAGACACGCTGACAGCTTGTAGAAACTTTGCACCGTGTGCACAATATGATCTGTTCGTGTTGGAGTGGAGGGGGGGAAAAACTGTATGAGGTATTCATATCGCACTCATTTTTCTTTGTAGTGTCACTTAGTCCGTTGAAGGAAATCAAGTGCAGAGGGAGAAGAAGAGGGATGGGAGATCTGTAGCTGTAGCTCAGGAAAGCCAGGGGAACCTACAGAAATACATCCAGGGACAAAGTGCAATTCTGGTCCTTTTATTGTCTTTTTTTTCGTTGTTGTTGTGAATGTGTTGCGCCAGTACACTGTTTTTATATGTCTGTTTTTATGCTTGTGTACGCTCGACACGTGACTACGCTGGTGTTTATTGGCGAATATTTGTGCGTGCATGGCTGCGTGTGTGCCTTTTTTTTTTTTTTTTTTCTTTTTCTCAAAACGTCTGCCTTTGTGTTTACACCTCGCGTACGTGCTTCAGCTGTCGGGGCTTTTAGGCTTTTACCAGACTGACCGCGACGTTTGTTGCATCCAGAGGGGTAAACACGATTTGCATTTAGGCCGGCCCGCACGAACACCTGTTTCAAACAGACACAGTAACGCTTCTGTCTCTGGTTCACAGCTGTTTAGCCTTTCGTACAAACACGCTGGGATGAAAGTTGGAGAGCAGGAAACCAGTTAGATTCAACAGTGCCCAACTTTCCCGCCTTTATTTGATCTGATTGCAGAGGTTGTCCCAACATATAAGCCTCCATCAACTTTTCTCCAAGTTGTCAAACATTTGTGGGTCATGAATGGTTGCAGGCCCATCCCCTTCCCGAACGCCCTGAGGCTGTGCTGAAATTGCCCACGACGTGAACAGAGATGAAAGTTTGCAGGATTGAGGTCACGTAGTCTTTAAAGCCTCCCCGTTGCTGCGGCGGGTGCTCGTTGTTTGATGTACCTCGGCTTTTGCTTCATCCCAGCCTCCTCTGCGACGCGGTGTCGGCATGTAAAGCGGACAGGCGGCAAACCCAGAGATTACGCCTCGATTCCTCTTGATATTGAAACTCGGTAACCTTTTAAACTCTTAAAAAGGTTCTGTGAGGTTGCGGTTTCCGCCCTTGATCACATTACTTTTAGGTTTCTTTTCCTGTTTCTATCAAAATAAGTTTGGATGTTTTCGTGCGCTTCCTGCAGAATAGGTAGTTTTTCAGCACAGAGGCAAAATACAACCTATGCAACCAAAAACAAAAAAACTAACAGAACACTGGCATGGGATTTCCTAATTAATTCCTCATAATACTCTGAGGCATGCTAATACGCTTCTTCTGATTTTTGTTACCGTGCGTCACCTGTGATCCGAGATTTGACACATTTCTGCAGCCTCGAAACAAAGCCATGTTGCAGCATTGTGCGGCTGAACGAACAGAACCTCGCGATTTCAATATACGGACATGAAGAAATGTGTGTGTTTGGTATGTGTGTTAAAATGCAGCATTGAATGAGAAGTTGTTGTTTTTTTTTTTTTTTTCTGTTTCCGTTTCCTCCCTGCTGTGCAATGATTCCCTTGGCTCTGTTTTGTGGAATATTCAAGCTGTGATTATTATATACATTTGTAAATATGTCATTCTGTAAAATTATGATGAGATGTTTTTAAAAGTAATGATTCTGGATGATGTTTGTATATATGGTGTTTCCAGGGAATAAAAGGAGACGAGTCCCAACTTTCTCTTGAATGTTCCACCGTGGTCTCATGTTTTATTTTGTTGGGTTTATTCCCAACATTTGAATATATACTGTTTTGCTTTCTGTTTCCAGTGACAGTGGAATGAGGCATGATTGGGAAATCTCACACACGGATGACCTCTAGCATACTGATTGTTTGAGGGATGCAGCTTTAGGACCCACTTCAAAAAAACGGAGGTGTCAGCAGTGCTGGAGGTCAGGCACATCGCTGCGCTGCCGTCAGTCAAAGCAGGCAGCCTTTCGCATGATTTATAATCTTAACGCTGTGGGAATGCTACTGAAAAACAAAAGCAAGTCGGGGTTGAGCTTTCCTCCACAGCCGTTATTTTAGTGTACCTGAAAGCATCTTTCTTGTGTAAGTACAGTAACCTAGTTTGTTAAGGACACTGAAGTTGCATAAATCAAATCACTTCACAGCTGGGCCTCAGCTCACAATTCTCTTCATTTTAGAGTAATCAGTTAATTGTCTGGTCCATAAGATGTTATAACTAATCATGAAATCTAGCTCAGCTGTATCTTATGCAGGATTTTGTGCAGTCACCATGCGCCAAAATCATACTGCTATTATAAAAGCATTTTTGTTAACAATATCCTTAGTCACCCCGTCACATCAAGCACGAGCCGTCTTAATTATTCTTTCCCACGCGTGCACGTGTTCAGGCACTGAAAACACACCTACAGACCAACTGATAGCGCCTGTCATCAAAATAATACATCATTTAGCAGGAAAAATATGACATTTGCTTCTGGCATTCTCGCCATGCGTGGCTGAATTTTCCCATTTTATCTGCCGGCACAACGGTACACGGCAGGTTCAAATATCCAATTCGGGCCAATGATTACTGACTAACTGGCTATTTTTAGCTCTCTGATAATGGATTCTCCTATCAGCTTAGATGACCACCCTTGAATTCATAAAGCATTGTCCTTTAGACACAGCGGCAAACCATAACAGTAGCTCTCAAGGTGTTGCGATAACAAGCCTGCCCTATCCTTGTCAGTCCATTTTTTGTTTACTATATTACATCCTAACTTGGCACAGTTACAGCTGCAACATTAAGATAAAAAAAAAAAACAACAACATGAATATGCATGAGTCTTTCTAATGAGGATTATTACAGTCCACTTATTGTCTTTTAACTTGAGCACAAAAATAGATGCATCTAATTGGGAATATTCATGTATCCAGCCGGTCTACCCCATTGAAAAAATAAATAAATCAGGCCTCCTATGTGTGGAAGCTCTCAGTAATGCTTTGATTGGATGCCACTCCCCTGCTCTGCCTCCTCAGATGCATCAATAGAAATTGAGAGGATTCATAGTCTCCCACTGGTGCGGCAGATATGTAATTCATAGAAAAAAAAAGTTCACAGCTGAGGAGACGGAGCAGACTTTGTGAATTGGACTCATGAATGAAAATTTGTGCCTGAATTAGAACTCCCTCCAGTTACATAACGTGCATCCACAACACGTGTCTGAAAATTGTTTCCTGTGTCTTTCCTGCTGGAGGCAGATAAGAGAGTCGAAGCTTTGGGTCAGTGCTGAGCGCAGAGAGTCGCCATGACGGGGCCTTGAGAGTGACGAAGAGTCTGGTGTTCAGTTTCATTGCTCAGCAGAGGTGGACTATTTTCATTTAATGGTACTTTATACTTCCATTCCTCTACATTTCAGGAGGAAGTATATGTTACAGTATTACTGGAAAAAAAAACCTCTGTTGTCTGTTTCTACTTTGAGCCTCTCGTCAGGTTTATGACTCGTTAGCAGATGCAACAAAGATCCATTTACCATCAAAACATCTCAGATGGTTTAATTTCGCTTTACGAAGAAATCAAAGATGAGACATAAATGCAAAAAGAAATACAACTTTGTGTAAAGGAAAATGCTATGTACACATTCATGCAGCAGTAAAATCTAATGATGTCATCATTACAATAATCAATTAAAAAATCTTAAATTATTTGAATTTTGAATGCAGGACTTTCAGTTGTAATGGAGTAATTCTGGGTTGTTCTTTGGTGCTTATACTCAAGTGAAGGATTTCCCCCAGGACTTCTGCTCTGTCGTCTTGATAAGCCCGCGTAATACTGCAGGCGATGGTCAGCAGAGGATTAAACGAACAATTGAGGAGCTGAGAAGGGCCCAGGAATCTAATGCAACGCTATGATGTTTACCGGGGTGACACAGTAGCCTTTAGTCTGAGGGGTAAAAGCCCCAAAGTCAGTTGGCGGTCTCGCAAAAGGGCACTTTTCCCCTTTTAGACTCAGCTGGCCTCTCAGAGGGCTTTGAACACCCTGTGAAGCCACTCATCGCGGGTGTGCGAGTCCACCTCTCGAGCCCCAAATGTTACTGTAAGAGACAGTTAATCCAGCCGGGGCCGTTAATGTGATTCTTTTAAAGACAGAAGCTTTCCGAGGGATAAGGGGCTGCCAAAAGTCTAAACAGAAAAATGCCTGCATGTGTAACGATGGGGGTGAGATCTGCTTCACTCTTTTTTTCTGTAGGTTATGTGAAGATTAAGGCCACTCTCAACTGTAACACTGGAGCCGGGAACTAATTATCTCATCTCAGCTTAAGCAGAAGAAACACGAGGGGAAAAGCCAGCCTGACCCAGGAAGTCACTGCAACTGGCAAGACAGGAGCGCTATCCCCCCATTCACAGAAAGAAATGACAAACTTCTCCTTTAATGAACCCGTTTGCTGGCTCAGACGTCATCCTGTAGACAAAATCTCCTAGACAGACCCCTGCCCCATCAGATGCTGAATCATCAGCTTATTGAAAGGTCGAGACTCTCGAGGTTGGCACCTCGAGGTACAACTTAGAAGAAGCGTCAGAGTGGGAACCACTCTGACTTTCTAATTTGGAGCTAGAAACGCGTGAGCCTGTGGGGGAAATATAGACGAATACTGCACATCCAGATGCACCTGGATGCTCAACAGGGCGTGGAGACATTTTTCATTTTTGCTGCACCATCCCCAGTCGAATTCCACAAAGTGCATCAAAGACGCCAAGCCACCGTTCATCATTCGTCATATGAAAGACAATCTGATCCCAGTTGAGCACTCACACGAAGACACGAAAACAAGGACCATGGACCTCAGCCACATCTGCCGTTGCTTACTTTGCAGCATCCTGATTGCAAATGTGTCTAAAAGGAGTCACGAGCGGCCTGTGCTCAATTTCTGTGAGCACATCAGTTTACATTAGAAAAGTCCGGCGCAAATGCCGAACACGGCCGACCACATTTGCCCATACTGTACGCGAGCCACAATCAGAGCGCGCCAAAGCACAGCAGATGGAGGCCGCTAAGCGCCAAGTTCACATGGGAATTCAAACAGATGGACACATGAAGAGTAGCACCTGCTTTTGGCACCGCACCTTGACACTCGCAGCGTGAGTTAGAGTGGAAAAAATCACAGGGGAATTTTGTCTTACAGAGTTACTAGGCATTTATTAGCCAATGGACGTCAAGCTTTATCAATGTTTCGCATCAGAGGTGTGTGCCAGCTACAGGGTCTCCACATGGTTCGTCATTCAGCTATACGGTGCATTCATAAATAAGACCTCGTTAGCTAAAACTCTCCCAAAATGACTATTAAATCCACCGCTTAGCTTTGAGCTGATGGCCTTAACAGGCTAACAAAGTAAAATAATTTGTTTTACATATATTTTATTGCCATTAACTAGGCGAATAAAAGGCTTGAAATTATTAAAAAGTTGCTGAGGGGTGCAGGAGGTACACTTCCATGCTCCCACCGCATGGATTTAGCATATCTACTGGGATCTGATAAGGTTGTAATCATTAGCAATCAGCGGTAATTATCTCCAGGTGCTGACATTTTGGGTTCTCAAAAATAACTGTTATGTTTTTCCCACCTTCTGCATCAGACCAACCCCTCCCCTCCTCCAATCCACCTCCTGCAGAAAATTGCAGCATTTGCATACCTTTTTACAGCAGCGTGTTTTGTAATCATGTTTCTGCTGGATCTCTGCTGTAATTGGCCGAATTACTCACCTCTGTTGTCAGAGAGCTATTTTTTATGTCCTTTGCTCAGTCCCCATTTAAAGTCTCTGGCCACCAAAAGGAGCTCAATGAGTGTCATGTGTTATGTAAGTGCCCTGCGAGTGACTTTGATTCACGCTGTTGCTTTCTTGGTACTCTGTATTTTCACACAGCAAATTGTTATTTAAAGGCCCGTCTGCTGCAAATAGAAATGAAGTTATGAAGCAAATGTTTCTCAGCATCAATATCCCAGTCTCATTTTGGGAGAGGAGAATATTAAGATTCATTCGAGACGTCTCGTGGTCTCGAATGTTTTTAATTCTCTTTGATGATTATGGCGTTTGTGTTGGCCTTTAATCAAGTGCAGATGGCAGTAGGAGGTTGGTTGGCAGAGACAGTATTAATGATCTGGAGGAGAGGAGGTTCGGGCCGTGCAATAACTGAATGAAACTCCACACCTGTTGCCTCAGAGGATCTGAAAGAACTCCTTTAAAGTTTCACTGCGGTGTCGGTGTGGTGAAGTTTGAGCGTCTGCCGTGAAACCACATTTAAATTCTTCTATGGGCTGCATCGACATCTGGGAGTGTGGAAATTTACCGGGGAGATGATTGCGCTCTTAATTGCACCTGGTCTTGTGAGATGCTTCCATATTCAGTGGACAATGAATATGTTTGACCAAATTAATCGCAATTAAAGGAACGGCTCCACGCTTTGGGGAAATTTGCTTTCTTGGAGGGAGAATATTAACACCTGAATCACATCTGTGCGATAATTACGAAGGTGAAGCCAACAGCCGGTTAGCTTATCTTACCGTAAAGACTGGAAACAGCTCGTCCAGCTCTGTCAGAAGGTAACAAAATCTGCCCTCTCTTTCTTGGCCGTAGCGGTAACTTCCTGGAGTCTCCGCTGGATCTCTGGCAACTGCTCCCAGACATGAATTTGTGTGAAACATATTTCCCCTTGAAAGAACTGTGCATTTTTACACCTCTTTTTTTTTTGTGCATAATAAAGTTTGACATGTTAATTTGAAGTGATTAGGAGCACATTTCAACAGGATCAAATTAAGTCAAAGATATTGTTTGATATTTTGGGGAAAGCTTATTTGCTTTCTTGCAGAGTTGGGAGTGTGCTAGCTCTTCGCCTGTAATTTCGGTTTATGTTAAGTTGTGCCATACATATTTACTGTACAGATGGGAAGATGGTATCAGTCTACTCGTGTAATATTGATACGTCTCTCTTTTGCACTTCGGTAAATGTCAGACTGTTCCTGTAACATCTGGGAATACTTCAAATATGAGATATGTTTTATTTGTCACATGTAATCATACTTGGTCTAATCATAAGACTTTCATGTGAGGAATGATTTGGACATCTTGAGTTAAACATGGTCTTGTAAAAGAAACCATATATTCCTCATTCAATAAATAAAGATGAGAAAGTTTGAATTGAAGCAAATACAATATAATGAACAAAATCAGTGTTAATGCATCATTTAACAGTTTTTTTTTAAATGTTTAAACACAGCAGTAACACACTGGAGTAAATCACCGACCTGTCGTGTTTCTGAAACAGCGCCGCAGAGGTCACGCTGATATCGGTTCATCTACTTTGACTTGCAGCGGTCCAAAATGTCGGGTAAAACACAAGCAATTTGAAACAATTACTGTGAAAGCCGCTGATTAGCTTCTCCATCTGTGAGCCCACCGCTAATCAAACACAAACTTGCTGCCAAACAAACAATGCTTAATAATGAAGTGGAGTTTTGCCAGGAGGCCATCAGTGATACTGGCTGCACCGCTGTTGTTATTATTTTTTTTTTTTTTTTGGGGGGGTCTCATTCGCGCACATTAGTTCGGCCAGTCACATCCAAACAGTGTTCATCGGCCAAAAGAGCTGAGCTTAGTCCCATTCAGTTTTTCTGGTCTAATTGAAATGGGCGACTCGGCCCTTCTGGGAGAGCTTCATTAGCACAACACATCATGCTAATGCATTTTAAAGACGTCCAGCATAAGGGCTAATTAATATTCCCGGGGCAGAACCGAAAGAGCCACTTCATGACACCAGCTGTCATAATATGTGCATGACACATGGGGTTTCAGAGTGAGGTAGCTTTGACAAAATAAAGGTGAATAATGACAGTGATAAACAAAATACACCAGCCTTTCATTTTGCTTACCAGGGGGAGTGTTATTTAACCTGTGAACACTCATAAATTATGCTTTTGTAGTTTTGGAGGAAACTGGAGGTCTGAAAAAAAATAACCCTGATGATGTCATAGTGATGTCAC
>JAVQJZ010201363.1:0-12394 GCA_036025355.1 Leiopotherapon unicolor | reverse complement strand
TCACTGTGTGAGTGTGTGTGTGTGTGTGTGTGTGTGTGAGTGTGTGTGTGTGTGTGTGTGTGTGTGTGTGTGGGTCATGCAGGCTCATGGTATATGCTGAGTCCCAACAGATTCGTATTGCGACTAATCACATTTAAAAATGTAAAGGTATGTACATCAAACAAAAAAACCTCAGGTAGTTTTAAACACTTCTCTCTTTCAAAATTCAAACATCGCTTCACACGGATCATCGGCGGTCGTAATTAAAGCATCGACACAAACACGCTACTTGAAAATGAGCTTAACAATAAAAATGTTCCCGGTTCCTCTTGCAGGTGCCTCTTAAGATGCTCTCAGCCTCCTACAGAACGAGCAGGTAGGAGGCACTCGACTCATTAATCTATCATCGTTTCTGAGAGCATCTTAAGTTACACTTCTTCAGGAAAAAAACACACTCCTGAGCTCCAGAGATATTTACGCTGTCCACAAACCTACACGAGGACAAACATCGTCCAATCTAAAGGCAAACGTGCATCCTCCTCCTCCTCCTCTCAGACAGGCACAAAAATAGAAAACTAAATATGTTGCTGTCATAGCCGTCTCCCTCCAGCACAGCACAGTGTGAATGAGGACGTGTGTGTGTGTGTGACATTATGAGAGAAGTTCGATGCTGCAGAAAGGAGCCTGCCTATAAACCAGCTAACTGACCCGGCATCGTTCGCTTCAGTCTGCTAATTAGTCCTGATGTCTGATTTCTGAGTTAATCTAACAGAATCCGACACAAACCAAAGATTTTAAGTTCAGCTGAAAGTTAAATCGCCGACACGAGTTGCTTGGCGGTGACATTTGCTTTAAGTTAACTCTTCCAGAGTTTCAAGAATAATTGTCTGTTCACCGAACAGCGTAACCTTTAGGGCTTAATTGCTGCAGCATTAGCAGCCATTTTCTGCGCCAATGATGACATTAAAACTTAAAACCATCATCTGTGGCTGACGTGGCTCACAGGGACTGAAGTCGCTATTACAGTTTACACCTTTTCTTTTTTCAGCGATTAATCCTCATCATGTTACTTTCTCTGAACCAGAAGGAAATGCAGCTCTGTTAAGAACCTGATTTTACAGACAAAGTCCAGTCTGATCTGATCTGATCTGATCCACTGCAGCAGCTCAGCAGTGGTAAAAAAGGAAGATTTATTCAACACGTCCAGCAACTTTCTGATGTAACGGACAAACAGAAAGCACCTTTCTTTCTTTTTTAATTCCTGATCAGATTTAGATTTAACACAGTTATTTGTTTTGTGTGATATAGTCTGTAATGACACACTGATCCACAGTTTCACAGTGTTTTAAATCACCGCGCAGTGTGTGAACGTTGCGGATGCAAAGTCTCCTCACGCTGAGTGATGCCGCAGCCTTTCCACCGTCCACACGTCCAAACTTGAGGTGTGCGTTTATTCCTCAAGAGCTCTGCAGCTGAAAAGGCTGAGCGAAGAAATGTGAAGCGAATCACCTCTGTGACGGCTGACGAACTGTGTGTGTGTGTGTGTGTGTGTGTGTGTGGCTGTGTGTGTGTGTTCTCTGCCAGCAGCTCTGTGTCCCAAAGATACCGGGCAATGTTGCCAGGCGACAGGTACCAATTGTGTTGTGTTTCCGTGGAGACAGTAGGGAGGGTGGGGCTTTGATGAGAAGAACACAGTGTTTCTGACTGCCTCACACACACACACACACACACACACACACACACTGTGTTAAACAATGAACCACATTAGAGGTTTGCAGCAGCAGAGCTGGATGGAGCCCGATACCCTCGTTAACATTGCAATGCTTATTCACGTAACCGATAACAGCTGATATGTAAGATAGGGTGGTGCACACACACACACACACACACGCACACACACACACAGTAAAGATGAGGTCATTCTGATAAATTCTGTGGGTTCACAGTCTTTTTGACGCAGAGAAAAATCAGCCTCAAACCACAAAAAAAGGATAAATCATCGCTCCTTCAGAAATCTGGATGAGCTCTCAATCCAACAGACGCCTCGTGTGTGCGGCCCGGCAGTGACCTGTGACGGAGCATTTTAAGAGGCACCGTGAATAAATAACAGGCTGCGTGTGCAGACAAAAGAAGCAACGAACTGTCGGATGAAGAGCTGCAGGCAACAGGCTGCACACCTCCAACTCCACCAACTTTACTGCGACCTACCAGAGAGTGGAAAACCTGTCGTCTTACTGCTCAAACAGCAAGAAATAAAACCACTGTGGCTCACTGTAATCACTTTGACTAACTGACTCATTATTATGTCTATTAAATGCCAGAAAATGGTTAAAAATGCCTGATATCAGCTCGCAGAGTCTCAGAAGACGTCCTCAGATTTTGTTTCGTCCAACCAAGTTCATAAAAAAGCAGATTCAAGAGAAGATTTGAGATTTTGTTTTGCACCATAATCACATGGAGAAGTCGCTCACAATGAAATTCTTGAGTCTCGAGGTTCGCTCCACACATGCAAAAAGAAAATTAGATAAAGAACTAAAATAAATAATAAAATTAACAATAAAATATCAAGCTAACATATAAATTATGAATATAGTTAATAAACAATAGAAAATACACGTATTTCTTTCAGTAATAAATTAGCTAATTTATTGATTATTAAAGTGAGATTGTTTCAGCTCCATGTGTCAGTTTGTTTGGCTGCACTGGAAACAGATGCAGCACTTCTGTTTGAGTGTTTTCTGAAAAACACCAAACCACAGTTGCCGTTACCACGGTAACTCTGTGTGTGTGTGTGTGTCTGCATAAATCAACCAGGACTAAAGGATTATAACTTCAAGGAGGTTAAAATTCACTCATTTTGCTCAGTGTTGGTAATAACACAGAGCAGAGAGATCTCAGTGTGCACACCTTTAATGTGACACGTGAGGCTCTGTGTGTGTGTGTGTGTGTGCACGTTGACACACACACTCATTAGCAGCAGAGGAGGAGTCTAATGTGGAAGATTTAATTGCGCCGGCTCTGCCTGTTAAATTGTCATTTTGTGCTTCGTTCTCCTCGAGTTCATTACAGCGAGCCGTTTAAATGATAAGGAAGTCATCACGATGGTTTTAATTGTGACTTTCCTCAAAACACAGGAGGAGGAAAAAGAAAAGAGCACACAAAGCTGTAAAACCTCAAACTAGTCGAGCAGGCAGAGAAAGCTGATCTGTGTGAGCTCCGGGCGGAGGAACATGTCAGTAATCACAGAGCACGTCGTTGAACTCTTTCCATTCCTCTGAAGGAGGCGGCTCCTCGTACAGACGTGACCCTTGCTGTGATGTCGTTTAGCTGCGGCTCATTAGGAACGCCGGCCTCACGTGTACGTCGCTAAGTGGACTTACATAACAGGTGTGCAGAGGTCAGCGTGATCTCCCAGTTCACGTTTAAATGTCTGACAGGACGGTGGATGCAGTTTAAAAGCTTTTACTTTTAAAGTTACAGCCATTTGATTTAAATAAAAGCCTGTCGATCTATCGCTGGATGAGAAAACTTTCCAGGACTTTCCAAGGAAAAATCGAATGTTCTTCAGCTCTCCTGTGAGTAAAAGTTATTGTGGTCGAACAGACGGAGAAACGGTCGAGACAACAGACAATAAAATATGAAACAAAACTGCTGGTCAAAAGCTAAATATTGGTTCATGAAGGGTCAAAAAATGATATACGTGACGTTAAAGAGGCACTTTTTTAACTTTAAATGGATGTTTACTCATTTACATCTGTGATGAGGTGAAAACATCCAAATATTTCCAAATCGTGATGTCCGTCTTATTTTAATCTTCCGGCTTGCACAGAAAGGATGCACGCTTGCTTTCAAAGCTGGTAAATCAGTGTTAGGGGCCTTTTTTGACTCTTGTACTTCAGCAAAACCTCTGAATCCTTCTTCCACCACTGCTGATATTCGAGCACCACATTGTCCTTTCAGTCGGAGATCTGCACCTCAAAGATCAGCCAGCATGCATCAGTCCTCCCCACCTTGCTTTGCCTCTGAGACGAAAGAGACCCGCGGCGAAGTTTGAATATCGCTGTGTCACTTTTGTGTCAGTGAATATTTTCCCGAACGCTGTTAATGAGTTCAGTCTGGCGCCCAAACCTCACCGAGAGAGAGAGAGTCTAGAAATTCACCTCAAAAGACCCACGCCTGCCGAGCACAAAGGAACCAAATCTTGGTTTTTAACAGAGAAACGGTAACACACACACACACACACACACACACACACACACACACACACATACACACACTAATCAGCAAGTCTTGCCAAACTTCTTTAATCATGATTCTTGGAATAGAACTAATAATCAAGCTTTCTCTTTTTCCTTGCAGGCCTGAGACACCGGCTATTAGTGACTGTGTGTTTACTGTGTGTGTATGTGTGTTTCTGCAAGTGCGGAGGTCAGTGTGTGTGTGTGTGTATGTGTGAGCCCGTGCAAGCTCACGCTAGCTCCAATGCACAAGGAAAAAATAAGAACATGAGTCAGCGGCTCGGCAAACACTTGACTTTCCGCGTGCAGCGTCGTCTTTGCATACCTCGGCCCGATGGCAGCGTTAATGGCTCATTAGGAAGTAGTCGAGCTGTAAAAGGAAGTTGATCATTAACCTCCCACCCAAGTGCTGCGTTTCGCCGTCGCCATAGTAACCCGGACGCGGAGGCTGACCGGCGGCGGCGAAAGGTCAAGTTTCCCGTTCGACCAGAGGCGAGCAAAACGGTCCCGAAACCGACCGCCACGTCTGACCGCCGCCGATTAAACGTGTTTGGAGCCGAATTTCCTACGAGAGGCCGCTCGGGCCATAAAGCACGCACATTATCACACCTTTATAGGGACAATCATCACACACACATCATCATCCGGGCCATAAATCATAATTACTGAACACACACCACTGCATGCTCTTCCCTCACACACACACACACACACACACTGTCACACTTTCCGAAACACACCAACATCGAGGCTTTAAAGCTGTGAGATAAAAATTCAGACACAAAGCAGAAGGGCACAAACACACTGTGATTTACTCTGAGCAGCGTGAGCTAATATTTATGCTTATCCCAAAGCTTTATGGCTCTAAATTATGAACGGGACAGAATATATGACCTCAAATAAACCACAGAAACACATAAATCTTTAGTGCACACTGGTGTCTACACACTGACTGTTCAGGAGCGATTCACAGGGCAAATTTAAACACATTTAAAACACAAAGCCCGACGTGATGCACAAACTGTATGTACTGATTCAGACATCATTCAACAGTCGGGATTTTAAATAACACAAATTTGAGTAAATCTGACACTGTTCAGGCCAAAAGCTTCAAAAAGTCGACGAATGTATTAAAGTCTCTCGTGTCACCGACAGCTCGGCCCCGTCGAACTTTGACTAACTCTTCTTTTGATCTCGGCTGTCAGCTTGAAAATTCAACACCGTTTCCATTTTAATCAAACTCATCTAAAGACATATTTTCTGTCACTAATGCGCTTTGTCACAGACTTTTATCCTCCTCAGAATACACTGAGACGAGACAGCATCAAGTGTAAAAGTGAGAGAAATGTGGGACTACAGAGAAAAGTGACGGTAAGAAAGAGTGATTGTGGATTTAAGAGAGTAGTGAAGTGTATAATAGTGTGTGTGGGAGATATAATGATGATGAGTATAATTATTTTTACTCATAGTTACGGCCTCTCGTAGTTTTCCACCTTGAACCTGTTGAATCGAGCAGCTTCGTTCTTTGCCTGCAGCTCCAGAGCTGGATAAATAAATCAGTTTAGGTTTTTCTTTGTTTGGTTGGCTGCTGCTGTTTGGTCTGAATACGACTACGGACGACGTGATCGCCTGCAGTGACAATTTATGAAACCAATAAGACCGTCCGTCTTTCACCGACTGGGACAAAAAGCCACAGAGGCCTGAAGCAGAAGACACAGCAGAGTTTGTCCAAGATCGACGGGGGGCAAAATGAGAAGCACCACAAGAAGTGAAACAGGACGACAGAGGCAGAGAAGGAAACTAAACAGGGAAATTTACCTTAAAAAACAGGAGACGGAGCTCAGAGTAAAACATCAAAGTCTCTCTAGATTCATCTCTGCTAAAATATTGATGCTGTTCAGCGCTCCTGCATCGAGCACTGCTTACTGATCGGCTTATCGAAGGCAGCACATAAAGCCACGCGTCGTATGGGCCGGCTCCCTCAGGCGGGACGCAGCAGCGAGGCGACGAGCGGCGCTGTGGGCCAGTTTGGGGACGCTCAGCCGTGACAGATTCAGTGAGCGCCGCGTGGTGTTTTCCTGCTGTAACCCTCTGATGAAAAACACAATTAGGGAAATCGCTTGTGGGGCTCAACTGAGAGGAGGCAATAAAACGGAGAGAAAGAGACAAGATGGAGAGTTTGCATGTGACAGCAAGTGGAGAGGAAAGTGAAATGAAACGAGATCAGAGTGGCAATAAAAGAGCATCTGAAATTTATTTCAAGGAATTATGAGCATGAGGGTCAGTCTGGACTCGCCTGTGTGTGTGTGTGTGTGTGTGTAACTACATGTGTCATGTTGGTGTGTGTTTGTGAAAGGGACGCCCACATGCAGGACAGCATCTGTCTGTCAGCAAGCAGAAACCATCTCCAGCAGGGCGAAAGCTCATCAGACCTAATTAGCTCCAAAAATCCCACCAGATCATTAACATTTAAGCCGTTAGGACATTTCTGAGGCGCATGTTCAGAATTATAATGTGTCGCTGAAGAAAACGTCATCCAGGCTCCAGATAAGAGAGGAAGAAAACAGAAGCACACACAGGTTAAAATCAAAGCTTCTCTAAACTTACATCAACACTCGAGTCAATCTGAGAGGATTCACAGAAGCTCAATACACAGCTGGTTTATTCTGAACATCACACAGTCCTAATCTTTTTTTGATAATATAATTTGATTTATTTTTCATGCAGACAGAGTGTGCAGGTTACAGCAATGCTGCTCTTCTATGGTTGTTTAGTTTTTGGGAAACTTAAGAAATCAGCATCCTGCCGCGAGCTTGCCCAGCCTCATTCAGGCAGCAAAGACGAGGCTTTTCATTCTTAATCTCAAACATTTTGGACGTTTAAAGGACTCTGAAATCTGACAATACACCCCATCTGTTCTTATTTAAATATAAAAGCTATTTATACCTTAGCTTTTACACATTTTTAAATATAGATGCCACTTTTTCTGAATGGGTGTGTGAGAAAAAATATCCAAAAAGTTAATGACGGTGCGACTATAAAAGCTGAATGAGGATATTTTTTCCTGACTCGTCACTTCATGATTCAGTCTGGCATGTAACGCATTGTAATTTAAGATAAGCTGCTCAGAAAGTCAAGTGTGGGGTACATTAAAGCAAAACAGAGTATAAAAACTGAATTTCAAAACTGTATTGATTGCTATCTTTTCCATCATGTACATATATGAATCTATTTAAGATAAGATTAGCTCCTTGTTCAGGGGTCAAACACACCAGTTCAGGGTGAAAAGAGACAGCTGATCATTCAGGTCTCTTTCCTGCTTCTTTCCTGCACCGAGCTCTGCAGGTTGAAACGCTGATCCCAGATTATCAGACCCCGAACTGTCTGTGTGACTGAAGCGAGGTGTGTTAAGATGGAGAACCTTAAAGCGTTTAGCACGTGTTGGCGGATGTTCAAAGAAAGGTCACACGGTGGAAGAGAGAAAAAAAAAAAAAACCTCTGACCTTTGCATCAGTGTCTGTGGATGATTGTGGTCCGCTGAGGGACAGGTAGATAAAATAACCGACCTGGTCCTTCAGAAACTATTGTCGAGTGCAGACTGCGTCTAAACGATTAAAAGCTCCGATAAACGCAAAATATATGCTTGTGCAGTAATAATACACAAAACAAAGGTTAAAATGCAGCGAGTAGAGTGTGGCATTAAACTGTGAGAGCTATAATAAAAGTGCATGACTGTAATCTCTGCTCAGGAAGAGGAGTTTTTAGAGATGATGGGAGGAAGGATCTCCTGTGGTGTTCAGAGCTGCACCTCGCTGGTCTCGTTACTGCTCAAATTCCTCCACCTGTTCATCACGGCGCTCTGATAACACGGACTCAAAAACAAAGATCTAAATCGATGCAGCAGAACCGGAGTATTGACTTTTTTATTTAGTATATTCTTCTTCCTCTTTGCGCCTACATTGGTTTACCCACAATGCAACTTGGCTGATGACAGACTGGTGGATAAATTCAGGCGTGTTAGTTGCAGCCTGCAGCAGAGACGAGGAGCTACACAGATCAGGACTGATTACCGTATTTTCCGCACTATAGGGAGCACTGGATTATAAGGCGCACTGTCAGTGAATGGTCTATTTTCCATCTTTTTTCATATATAATGAACCGGACTATAAGGCGCATTACACACAGTACGTATCACTCCGCGAGGCTCCTGACTACGGTGGTCATAATGCTCCAACAACCCATCAAGCAGCGCAGCTTCGTAGCTTACCAAAGTCAGACTAAAACATTTTGACAGATTTTTGAGCAGCGTGTAGCACATAAAATCTGTTCGAGGTCAGTAAGCACAACCAGAATTCATACATAAGACGCACTGTCGATTTTTGAGAAAATTAAGGGATTTTAAGTGCACCTTATAGCCCGAAAGATACGGTGTATATTTTGTCTCCAAAAGGTCACTTGAGAACATTTATCTGATTTTTCACTTCTCCTGACATAAAGTGCATAAAAACTTTAAAAGCAATTTCACCCAAAACCTTGTATATCAAATTGTGATGCATGAAATCAGTTCCATGTTAATCCTGAAGATTTTAAGAGGGAAATTTGAGGTTTTGTCCACAATGCTCTGCAGCTCGCACTACTTCTTCTCTTTGAGACCTTAAACAGCAACTTCTTTATGCGTGTTGGTCCTGCAAGTCTGCACAGGAGGCATGTTTGGGGTTTTTGTACAGACCCTACATAGTTAAACTCTTGGATGAACATTCATGGAGGGATGTGAGGTGAGTCACAAGTCATCAGTCAATCACACACACTTGATCATGATCATCATGATCTCTGATGTCTTAATGAATGTCAAAAAGTTTGCTGTAAAAAGGAGCTGCTGTCGGTGAGTTTATCACTTTTAATGAAAAAGGCTCAGTCCAGATGAGAAATCACCTGCAGCTGATGTTTAAACAGCACATCGATGCTCTCCTGACGGCTTTTTTGCTTTATGGTCATAACAAGCTCCATTTTTCACACAGAAGTAAAAAATGAAGTAAGCATTAAATAAATAAATATATGAATAAATAAAAAGGACAAACAGGTCTTCGTGTGGGAAAAAGAAAAACAATCAGATGCACTTTAAAATATGAGGACGCCGCTCCGGCTCTGACTTAAATTACAGGAGGAGCAACAAGTTCACTGCAAGTAATCGCAGCTATAATCATTACTGGGATGAAACATTACCCACATACGCTCCCTGCAGAGGATTAAAATCAATGACCAGCACTGGGAAAATGTTAAAATCAGAACATTGTCCACTAGAAATTCAGTCTGAACGAGGATTTAGATTATCACAGGTCTCGATTTTGTTCTTCGCAGTAGGTAAAGTTTTTTTTTTTTCATGGTACCTTTCTAAACCTGAAAGTTTTCAGTGTGTCGCTGCTCGAAGAGGAGGACATATCAGGTGAATCGCACTGATAGCAGCACCTTTTGTTACCTGAAGCTGACATTCTTCAGCGTGGACTGATCTTTACAAATGGAGATAAAAACAGCCCTCACCGCCCCCCCTCGCAGGCAGACAGACAGACAGAGCCCGTCCCCCTGAATCAAGGTTACACCATGAAAGGAAGCGTCTGTCAGAGCCGATGGACGCTGCTCGCAAAAAGAGAGAAGAGAATAAATACTTTTTTTACTGTTTAGGTGTCTGTGCACACAGTGAGTTTATGAGAACAAAAAAAAAAGAGTGAGAGAGAAAGAAAGTCTGGAGGTCTCCCGACACTAAATGGTAAATGGACGACATGGAGCACTTTATACATACGGTCCATTTCTCAGCCGCAGCGGGACGAAGCTCTTTACAAAGCCTCTCCATCGCCCACGTGCTCTCTCGCAGAGCTGCCATGCAAAGCGTCGACCTGATCATTAGGAACAATTTGGGGTTTCAGTCACAGCAGAGAAGACGCAGTCGAGCAGATCGAGAACAACTGTGGTGCAATTTCATTTTTTCTGAGCTTTAACAGAGAGCGTTTCCTGAAGTATTGGATAGAGAGATTAAAGAGCAGGCGGGTGAAAGAGAAGTATGTCTCTCTGCTTACGCTGTGCTCCTGCTGCATCTCCTGTAAATGAAGATCAGACTCTGCTTAAAGGTGAAATGAATTCTTGACCTGGCAGCTGATACCTCTCTCAGAGAACGGAGGCGAGCACTTTGTAAAGCGAGTTCGTCCTCACCTCTCACACACATCCTCATCATACTGGCTTCATATAAAAATCACATCCAGTAAAAGCAGCAGCTGAATATTAAAAAAGGACTGTAGTGTTTCTTAAATAATTAAATTTTCCTTCACATTCAACTATTTCAGAAAAATATTGTTTTTAACAGATTACGTTTCTGCAGCCCGGTGTTTTATTGAGGAGATCGCACTGTTCATACCGTGTATATAAATGCAAAATGTGGCATTTGTTTAGCAGTAAATGTACCCACATTTAAAGTTTTGTGCTTTATTTTTTGTGTGCATCCTTCCCATATGCTTGTGCAGCCTCTTGAGCACATGATATCCAATCCTGAAAAACTGTGGCCTCGACTTCTTCTAAAAACACTCACTCAGAACAAACCTGTGCAGAAAATGCTGTGATTATTACACCAAATCATAAAATATTTAATACAAGCCAAACATTTTGCATTTGAGTTTTTTCTATCTTACACATTTAAAGACAATTATCGTGTCAAACAGATCACTTATCAGTGGTTATATAGTCGGATTTGAAAATGTTCTGCTCTTTGAATCGGCAGCAGCGAGAACATGAACGATGGAGACGGCTGTAAACACACGTGAACGTTTAACTCAACAAAACCGAGCTTCAGCAGGTAACAAGCACGTTGAGGTAGGTCAGGTTGTAAAAGCACACGAATACGACGGGAAGCTGCTGATCGTCTCACGTGTCAGCTGAATGAAGCGCAGACAGAAAATCAGCTGATGTAAGCGAGTTTTCCGTGTTTTGATTGAACTAATGCTCCATTAGCTGACAGAGCCACACTGAGAGTGTAACAACACATCCAACGCAGAGGAGAGATTATTCAGTATTGATTAGTGGAGGTTCGGGTGACAGGATGAATATTTATCCTCTGTCAGAGATTGAGTGCATCACCAGTTGATTTTTTGGGGGTGATTGAGAGATTATTTCTCAGGAGGCCTGGAGAAGTGACAGACATTAGTGTTTCACAGCTCACTGGGAGAAATGAAATCAAACAAGGCATTTTCTCTTTTGATGGTCTTGAGAACATTTGAGACACTTCCTGTATGCAGACGGCAGACTTTCACGTGTGCAGCGTTTGACAGCATCTGTCAAAACCAACCTGCTTTAGTTTCTCTTTACTAATTGGGTTCTGCTGATTTGTACAGTAGGTAATTAAAACATCTTCAAAATGGCATTTTACTGATGTTTATGACAAGGGCTGTGGCCACATGTCCACCTCTATGCCTCACTCAGACTACGCCCACACTTGAATAGCTGTTTTCGGTGGGTCTGACCATTTTAAATACAGCCTCGATTCTAATTTTGTTTTCCTCATTTCCATGTTTATTCTCAGTTTTTGATTCCAGACAACCAAGAAGAAGATAATGATGCAGCCAAAGTTGTAAGTGTTCAGTCAGGAGAGTATTTCTTGGGAAAAACAACAGACACAGTGTGGATGTAACAGAGAAAATGTTTTTGAGTTTTACTGTCTGAATGTGGACAAAGTTATACACTGTGTATGTATGCAAACGTACAAGAGGAGGGAAAGGCTGAAATACAGCAAAAATAGTCAGAAGATGAAGGAGAGGAGTGATATCTGAGTGAGAAACTAAGAAGACTAACGTGGGGTAGCTAGCTCCAAAAGGCAGACGGGAAACGAGGGAGAGAGAAAGTGAAGAGGGTTTAGAGTTTCATGCCACTGTGCACGGATCAACATGATCCATGCACGCTCGGTAATTCAATTACAGAGAAAGAGAGGCGGAAGAGGGGAGAATCCAGAGAAGAAAGGAGGACGGACAGGATGAAAAGGAGGAGGAAAAAGGGAGGAAAGTCAAAAGGAGGAGCATTAGAAGATTAGGAAGAGAAAGAACAGACAGAGAGGAGGGGGAGTGAAAAGTTGAGTTGGGTTTTTTTGATAAAGGAACAAACGGCTAAAAAAGAGGTGAAAAACTGAGCCAACTAGCAAT
>JAVQJZ010201341.1:0-10628 GCA_036025355.1 Leiopotherapon unicolor | reverse complement strand
AAAGGGCAGAATAATACTAATAATTTCATTTCTAGGAGAGATTTTTTCCAGAAAGTGAGAGTGACAGGATTTACTAAGAAGAATTCCAAAAAGATATAGAAATACTACAAATATTATAACACCTAAGGAGAGTGGTGTTGGACTTTTTGTCAGGTAAGATGCAACAAGAGACAAATAAGACTGTTGGTAATTCTGTGTGGTAGCTTCTTCTATGTGTGTTTGTTCCATCGCTAAAGATTCACAGAGGATTGCACAGTTGTTATTCTGGTGAAATCTGATAGCATCTTTCCAATGAATCTCTTACATGTTGTTTACCTTTGTGAGGATCATAACCAAGCATCCTTTTTACATCAGTCTAGTCTTAAACTAAGAGTTGTGATTGAGTCTGGGCACGGAACCCATTGTGTGATTTCCTGTGGCCTTGCATATGTCTGCCTCTGTGGTGCATTAGCGTCAGCTATATTAGCCACAGAGACAGAGAACTGAACTGGAAGGAGCTGCATGCTCTGGCCACACACACACACACACACACGCACACACACACACACACACACACACACACAACTTTAAAAATTACAGATGGCTACACATGCATGCTACTCTACACACCTTCTGAAACACACTGGGCAGACAGAGCTGAGGCTGTTTAACAAGCTGCACCAAAGGGGGAAGAGATGAAGAGGCTCTACAGGCCAACCAGAAAAACACACATAGACACACATACACACACAGCTTGTGCTGCCAGCCACAGCAGGGCAGACCAGGCTGGCCACTCCAAACTCTGGATGGGAGACCTGTGCTGCTGTGCATAGTAAGTAGAGAGGACAATAATACACCATTGAGATCTAGAATCAGAAGAGTAGGATGATTCTTGTAAGAAAACCTGGAATTTATGGCTTTTAAATGTTAATAATTTAGACACACGTAATTTGTTCCTTACTTATCATAAGTGAGTAACTACAAAAGACATACAAAATTCTCCAAATTCAATGCCTGTATTCATATTTCTCTCAAAAAATCCATGAAAAAATATGTTAGTGTTTATAAGCTTGCCTAGTATGCATGTCAAAGCATGCTCAGGTGGGACAACGGCTGACAGACTGAAGTCAGGTTGTTGTGGGTATTGAGTCAAGCTGTCGTCTAAGCACGAGGAGCAGCATGTGGATCCACTGGCAGCAGGCAGGCAGACAGGTTAGCAGACAAGGAGACGAGTAATTAGTAGAGCAGGAACACGAAAGCTGGCAGGCACATAAACAAGCAGACAGAAGAGAAAACCTGCAGACAGACAGGCTTGAAGAGACGGAGACAAGGACAGAGCGAGCACAGAGGCAGGCAGGCTGGTTGACTGACATACAGTAAACGAGCAGAGAGACAGACCGGCATATTGCAAACACGAGGTTTAAAAGGCTCTTTGGTTGGAGTGAGTCATCCATCCTCATGGCCCTGAGAGGCAGGCGGAGGAGGAAGAGGAGGAGGAGGAGGAGGAGGGACGCAGGTGAGGACGGAGAAGCTGCTCAAGACTGGCAGATACACTAACAGTGACCTCGCTGCTGCTGCTGCTGAGCCAGAAAAATGCTCTTATATCGCGAGGAGGCACGTGACGCGCAGCTATGCGAACGCAGCCTCCATTTTATTTCACACACTTTGCAGACGGTGCTGAAAAACATCAGGAGTCTCAACACTGACTCGTAACATTAGGGGGAAAATAAAGCAGATGAGACTAGAGATAGATGCAAAGATGTGCAGACGAAAAACATATTCTTCACAACCCGCTTTTGATAGGAAACAGCAGGTCTTGAGATTTAATTTATGTGGAGAGATGTCTACTAATTTCAGAGGCACAAAGAAGGAAGTGCGCATAGAAGCATTCAGAGTGCGGGTCACTACATATCTGCACTGACACAGGACGGAAGCCAATAATTAAGTCAGCCTTCCCCACCGACATTTTCCTGATACTCTCAAGATTTAAATCACCTCTTTTCTAACCTTCCTGCCTAAAGCCCAAACATGGAGGAAGAATCTGACAGTGGAGGCCAAGAGGAGAGAAGCTGTCTGTGAAAATGCCCCCCTGCTCCCCACGTCTCATTACCTGGCTGCACAAACAGCGAGCCAGAGTGGTGCTGCATAAGAAAACCTCCAGAAAAGGCCATCGACAGCCATCGCTGTCAGCAGCTCTGTGTGTTTTCAGTGAACAAGCCTGTGTCAGTGTGACGGGGGGGTGGAGGGGAGAGACAAAGAGATGGTGTCAGTTTGCGTTTGTGCCCGCGGATGCTAAAATTAGTTCTCAACTGTACTGTCCAGGTGGCTGCACTGCAAGCCATCAAGTGCAACACGTGCAGTGACAATGTACCCGATGCACACACACCGCGTTAAGAAATGGATGGTGCATGTCTGTTTTGTTACAAGGATGCACCCTGTGAAAACAAAAAGGAAAAAAAAGAGAAGAGATGTTTCATTGAGTGACGTCACCCATCTCTAAGGAAAGTGGGTCAGGGCCAGAAACCATATAGCAGCATGCCGACAGTTGGTGCAAAGATGAACAAAAGATGATTGAGAATGCCAGGATGGTGGTGATGCATCCATCTGTGCACTTGCTCTGTGCATTTTACTATTATTATTTTTGCATGGATAGATAAGCATCGAATGAACAGAGGATATTTATTGATCAATTTGTAATTCATTTATATTAGGAATCAATTATTCATCTAGTAAATAAACTGAAAATAGTAAAAACAGCCATCACAGTTTCACAGATTTTTTCTATGTCATAAAACAGATTAATGGCTTGAAAAAGACGTTAGGTATCCTCCAAACTCTTAGATGTGAGTGTTAGCTTAGGTTCTAGCAAAGTGAGTTTTAAAACTGTTAAACAGTGAATCGTGGAAATATCTAACATATCTAACGACAACATTTTACAGACATAGCTAGAATGAGTGCATATCTGTTATTTATGCCTGATAAATAACGATTATTCAAACACTGAACAACAGAACTGCCTGATAATCAGCAAATCATTTCAGCGCTACATCAGACTAATGTTACATGTTACAGCGTTTGTCTGGCTCTATAAACACCAAGCACTCATGGTTCTCATGCCCAGGCTCCAAATAGCATCCACCAAGGACTGTGTGGCAAATGACCCTGTTGCAGAGCCAACAAAGTGGCTTTTAACATGGATTTCCGACACAAAGACACAGGGAGAAGACGTATTTTCCGCCAGTCTGTCCATTTATTGACACAAGATGTTCATAGATCAGAGAGAGGCAGATATGGGAACCAAGTCTCTTCTCCGCCTCCAACTGGTGCTCAAAGCACTCCCGCTCGTCACAGTCTGATACTTCCGCGATTCCCCACAAAGTCTGCTTGTTCCATACAGACACAGCAAATGAATTGCTATTTCTTAGCAGATAATGTGATTCATAATGAAGCTGGATGTTCAGTGTGTGACTGTTAGTTTGCAAGATTCAATTAAAGATACATGCTGTGAAAGTATAAGCATATCTCTGAAAGCATTAGCAAACCACAAATGGGAATTTAAGCTCTTGAGAATCAGTAGGGGATCGTTGCTCGAAGCTTTTTTTAAAATAAAATACTCATGGTGTCTTTAGATGTGGAAAAATAATGACCTGAGAGTAGTGTGAAGATCGTAAACTTTACACTAACAGAGAGGCATCTTGAGGGTGATATAGCTGGCGGGCGATGATCCCTTATAAAAGTCCTGTCAAATGTCTCCAAAAAAGTGCAAGTACGGGTGTTGCCAGACTCCGGTTGTCAAAACCCCTGCTGGGCCTCCAACTCTCCCCCGGACACGAGTCCCCAGCTATTTCAGTCATGTCCTCCTATCAAAACAGATCACCACAGACACCACCGAGGGAAAGAAAGAAAGAAAAAAAAAAGAAAAGCAAAAAGTGGATATCCTCTCTTCTTTTTTGTCCACATTAAATCTGACAGTACCCTGAAATGCTATCCCTAGTTACCCAGCTGAACCCTGTTGCCACAGGAATATGAGAAATATGCTCTTTTTACGCATGACGCATTTCAAAACCAAGAGTTACCTGACACATTGAACTTGGCTCCAGAGTGACGTTCAATGATAAGTTCAGCTAGAGCAGCAGTCATTCCACAGACGCTGGGGAAAAGCAAAGCCATCGGTCTTATTTGGGTGTCTTTGCCCCCATTGCCAGCACGCTGTGTGCTTGCAAAATGGGCCTGCTGTTCCTCATAATGGTTCTGATCGCATAGTTTTCAGAGAGAAATTACCCTGTACAATGTTATTATAAAATGGCAAAACAAAGATAAATTACGAATTTAGAGATGATTTTCTTTTACTACATAAACACACATCCCATCCATGCATGACCTGAAGCACTGAATTGAAGAACAAAACACTCTGATGGTTACCAGTAAGGTGTGAGACGGAGGTGCCATTTGCCTGAATACTAACAATCTGAAGATTAGCCTCTACAATAAAATGGGTCAAAAATGTTTTCTTCATTTTCCTGATTTCGAGCCTCCTTAGAGACAGGCCACATGTGACGTAGCCGGTGAGATACTGTCTGGTTTTCAAGGCTAAAGCTGCTCAAGTGTTTCAGATGCTGGCTCGACAACAAAAACAGTAATGTACGACACCTCCACAACCGAGAGGATTCAACAGTCTGCAGGGAGCACGACAAGTTTTCCCTCACTGCAGTGTTACATTTCTCTCTCTGCTTTCTATAGTAGATACCACATTATCGCTCAGCATTTCAGCAGCAGAGGATGAGATAAAATGACGAATGTTTAGGTTTGCGACTCAAAGATGTGTCATCATGTGATGTAACACATATTTACAAAAATATACAATGCACTTCATGGACTTCACAGCCTTGAAATAATCAGGCAAAACAACGTGTGAAATAATCAGGCAAAACGACTGCACCCTTTTTGTGTTTGATGTAAAATGTAATTTTCTAAGTAAATCAAGAGAAATTGAACAAAAGCATACTGCTGCTGTCTTTATCATCGTACAAAAAAACATTGCCTATATTCAAAACATAAGGATGGTTGGCTGCAGCTGCCACAAAGTTTTCATGATACGTCTGTTGGCTTTCAAAGACGTAACAAATTCATCTGAAATGTTTTCTCTTTCCGCTGTGGGTCCCTGCATTTCTTCAGGGCGAAAACAGCAAAGACGTTTATTATCCCTTCTCTTATTTATGTGAAGGTTCAAAGATGGACAATATAGACAGTCTGGCTCAGTTACAACCACATATTGATCAAGAGTCTTCTGGATGTAGTTTCCTAGAGTGAAGTGTGTGATACCATTTATACTGAAGGGATTAGACAGCTAGTACAGTATACAATGAGAAAATGAGATGCAAAATCGAGAGCTAAGAGTTTACTGAAAAAGAAAAAAAAAATCTTAATCTTGAATAATAACCATAGTTTGTATTTCTTATTAGCATGTGTCCTATTTGAGAGCAAGTGAAACAAGCCTGCCCAGCGACTGATGTGATAAGTGATCTGTGTTTATTGACAACTGATCAATGTTTCGATCCAACACGCATGCTTGTCAGGATAATCTGCCCGCAGATACAGCACAAGAGAACCAGCATGGTCCGAGAATAATGACAAAGAGAGTCAACAACACAGGATGCAGCTCTGTGGTACTTTCAGCCACATTTAATGCAGTAGTTTGTAATTTACTGGTCATAAAAAGAACTCTTTCAGCTCAGGGAATCACATAAGTCTGTTATACACTACCATCCCATGAAAGATTGGCAGAAATAACAGGAAGAGTTGAGCATTGGGTGAGGAAAGGACATTTTTCTGAGGCAAACCAAGCATGAGCCAAAAGCGGCAAGAAAGGATTCCACTGAGACTTCCATGGGATCTCTTTCCACGGGAAGACAAGATTGCTAACATCTTAGTCATGAGAAGCTGATGAGGAAATGCCAATGTAAAGATTGTATTGTACTTGTGCTGCGCATCAATTATCATTAGGCATTATTATTTGCTCATGTATTTGATTATGATAAATATGCAAGTATCCAACTACGTTAGCCTTGATACAAAGTGTGTACTCTAAGTGGAAAAGCAAATATGCCAAATAAATAAAATGTTAATGACTCAACTGAGATTTTAATATCAAATTCAGTGATTTAAAGTAGCTGAACCATAAGGCAAAAGGCAGCGTGGGTGTACAATACAATGTGATTCACAGATTAGGGGATGGATAGTTTTTGTTTTTTTTTTGCTCCAAAACGGGAAGATTTGTGTTTGCACTGAGTATGAACTCTCCATTGTATCAAGAAGGAGACGGAGGAGGAGGAGGAGGCGGAAGGATGGAGGGTCTGTGGTGACAAAATGGTGAGACACACAAGCACACACACACACTCACGCACGCCTACATCTCCATAGCGAAGCAAACACAAGCCCACAATTAATGAGTCACTGATGAATCAATTTTACAGTTTTACAGAACAGACTGGACAATAATGATTAAGAATAAACAACTAAATAGAGACATGAACAGTTCTCTCAAGCGACTGTTCACACACTTTAAGAATGATGGATGTTTATCACATTTTACAGTATGAAAGTACTGGAGGATCGACAGTCTACGAAAAGGCTGCTGAAATAAAATAGTGAATCTCTCTGCGAGCATCACTGGCCTCTGCAAATGGCAATCTGGTGAGGTATTTTGTGTATATTGTTACGATGACGAAGACCACAACTGAAAATAAACAGAAACATTCACATGAGATTTCGCGGTTTTCTGCCCTGTAGTTGTTGAGTGTACAGACTAACTGGTCAACTGACCTTTCTCAAGTCTCCACCACTACCAGCGAAGACTTGGACAAGGTCAGTGCAAAGAAGTTGTGTGTGTTCAGAGAAGCTTGTGGTGAATTTTGTCACAAAACACAGTGAAACTCCAGTGGAGTGTCTTGGTGGCCACATTAAGGAATGAACAGACTAAAACACACACATCAGGGAGAGAAAGGAACAACAACGCGATACAAGAAGAAACAGTATGAATAGATAGAAGAAAACTAACTCTGCTAATGAGCTAGGTTTTGCTCCACGATAACCGTCCCAGGAACAGCAGTTTGGGTGTTATTTGCCCACCCTGATTGCTTTCATGGTAAAACTAAGACTTTATGGAGAGGCTGGTGATAATAAAATCTGCCACATATTTTACAGCAGTGAAATGGTACATTATGCTACAGAAACTCTGCCTCCACTCCCAATTACACCCATTAAATATTTCTTTTATGATTCCCAACACAGCTTTATATGCAGGTCCCATAGGGCAGGTGTGTGTCTAACAGTGTTTGTGTCAGTAGACATACTCCTGGGAATTGCTCCATTTCTCTTACCTATGGGTGCTCTTCTCAATGCCAAATTCCTTTTTCTGTCAGCCAGTGCACAAAGTAACCAATCAGGTAAATGGCTTTGATCCCATCTGATAAACTCTTGTAAAAACTGGAGCCATTGACATTGAGAGATAATGGGGGGTGAACTGATGATTCATAAATGCCAAAAGTTCCATAAATACTGCTATCAAATCATGTAGCTTGATGCATCTGCGTTTAACAACCCTTTCACTTTGATCATTTTATTCTACCTGTCCTATCCTTTCTGAGTCTCTCTCTGTTCCTTTTTTCTTCAACTCCATGTGTTTGTCTTCATGTGTGCACATAAAATGGATGGCAAAGCTGAGCATAATTAATAAACTGACTCTCCTCCCACACGTCCTGTTAGAGAGATAAGCCCATTCATCAGAGTGTCAGCTCTACATAGGTCAGCACTGTTTCAATACTCAGCAAAGAGCAGATAGACTGGGAGCTCAACTCGGAGCACTTCAGACTCTCTAGGGACGCAGTTCTTATTGTGTACACATCATATATCAGTTCATGGCATTTCACTTTTTGTATGGATAGTGGATAGTGATACTGTACTGATGAAATTATTCACTAGTTAAGCAGCTGGCCAATTAATTGACTCATCTTCAATAAATGAGGTTATTTTGATGTTATTTATCCAATAAAAAAACAAACTATTTGATGGTTTGACTGTGGAATCACTGTGTACACTGGTTGGCATAACATTTTGACATTTTAGAAGAAAATCAATGATTCATTAACAAATGATGATTTTTAAATTTCAGACCTATTAGTTAAAAAAACTGCCTCTATACTGTTCACTGAATTAAATTAATGGGAAACTGACTGATTTGACACATAAAGTTTAGTTTTCGAATGAGGGAGAGTCCGATTCAGCCTGTGGCTTCTGTGACTGTGTGTAGGAGCTTTGTCAAGTCTGAGAGTCTAAAATATCATATAAAATATCATCTGGGATTTTTCTCCACTTGGCCTTCGATACTACAATTTTATAACACAAAGCCTGAATTACAAACTAATGTTGGGAGTATCGGATGAAAAATGCTGTCTGATCGCATTATGGGAAATTCTGCTTTTTTGGAGCTTAATCAATAGTATAGACCCAGTAAGTGTATCTCTTGCGAGTCGTCCAACTTTATGGAAGTACAATATTAAATTGCTGGAGTAACAATAGTGAGTGTGGATGAGAAATGCCGTATTTCAAGAGACGTTCAACAAAGCTGTGCACTGTTACTACCGGGGTCCAAACCAGCAACTTTTTAATCACTCTGCAGGTTCATTTGTCTCATCCCACTGCAAGTTTTGTCTGGGTTCATTCGATACAAAATCCTTCGAGAAAAAAAGGGCGACAGAACAGCAGGATTAAAACAAAAAGAGATGAATGAGGCTTCAACTGAGAAAGACATCGGAGGAGCGATTTGGACAGACTCCTGCATCAGTACTCCTCTGGGCACCGCTTTCCGGTTTCCCATCAGCCAGTCAGACGTCTTGTAGTTACCATGCCAGCTATATAATTCCGCTACGAAGACGGTCTGTTTGCCAGTGACATGTGAGTGTGTGTTCATGTGATGTGTGAGAGGCAGAGAGGCGTACAGTAGATTATGAAGCTGTCCAGAATGAAAAGTTTCCACATGAGCAGCAATGTGTTAGCAGGCTGCGTGGGTGTGGTCTTGCCCAGAAGAAGCTTGACAGAAAGTTGATATGTATCAGAAGCTCAGATGCAGCCTGGTCACGTCCTCCTTCCACGTGCCCCTGGGGGAGCACAGGAAATTGCTTTGTTTGTAGGAAAAAAAAAAAAGATTATGAAAATGAGGATAGAAAAAGTAAGAGCAGATGAGGGAAGGAAGAGTACAACAGAACAGCAACTCAGACTCCAAAGAGACACAGAAGCAGTAAGCCTTACGTTTAAAATGGATGAGATCAGCAAGAAAGCACTCCATCTTCTCCATCTCTTGTCTAACTCACTGAGATAGGATCCTAAAAAGCTGGCCTGAATTCTTGAGGATTACATCTGCCTTATTCCTCCCAAAAATCTAATCTGAGTTCATTCTGGTTAAGACAAACCGCTGACTCCACCCCTCCCCCTGTTCACGCCCAGATTATGGGTTTGGTCAGCTTTTGGCTGGAGAAGGAATGTCCCAACTGTCTATGGTTCATTAAGACGAGGGCTTATTAAAAACCTCCAACTACATCTTCTCACAGCGCTCAAATAAGGAGCCACTGACATCATTGAAAAGGTTGAGCGCTGTTTGTCTCTGAATGGAGGGTGGGGAGAGAGTGAGAGTGACACTGGGAGGGTGAGAGGCAGAAAGAGAGAGGGGATGTGAAGAAAACCACGATGAACCACAAGATCTGGAACTAATTTGAGGGAAACACACCATCAATTCCAGTGTCACTCTAATACCCAGCAATCTGCTGTTATGGAAAATCTTATATAACCTGCAGGTTGTCTCAGGCTACACACACACAGACTGCATCTACCTAATGTCACAGTGTAGGTAGATAAGGTCATATCGATGAATACCGATCTGAGGATATAATCTAAATATTGTATATTACAGTCCAGAATAGCTAGTAACAAGGGGCTTCCTGTTGACTCTGCATCCTTTGCAGAGGCATGGGTTTCAAAACTATGACTCATGAACTGCGTTTTGTCTCCGTCCTCCTGACATTCTTGACAGTTCCAACAGAGTGCTGCTGACATTGTGTACACGTGCTGTGTAAGCTGCTGCGCAAAAGGTAAAAACAACAACATTGTTCTTAGTGACTGCACGTTATGTAACACACTGGTACTTCTAAAACAACAACAACAAAAGGGGGCCATTGCAGGATATTCCTGCTTCATCTGCCGCTCTCAAGTCATGCAAAATGGAGGACAGTGTGACCGTCTAAACTACTGTTCATTAAGCTGCAGCCCTCAATGAGTTACATGCATGCGCAGACACACAAATAACAAAAACACATAAGTACAAGCTTGCACCATGTAGAAGTCTAATGAGACAGCATTAAGGGTTACAACAGCCTGAGATCTGTGTTGGATTACACCCTCTGCCTCTGTGACTCACTCTGTGATTAAAAAGAATATGAACCACCCGTTCTTATGGCTGATATTTAGCAAGAACTGAATTTTACGTTGATGAAATGAAGCAGAAGGCCTGAATTCTTCATAGTGTGTTGAGGAATGAGATTCCAGAGATGATTAGGAGATCTGGTAGTTAGTTGCTTTGGGGGTTTTAAAATGAGAAA
>JAVQJZ010201277.1:0-10326 GCA_036025355.1 Leiopotherapon unicolor | reverse complement strand
ATGGGAGGAAGTGTGTTTTCCTCTTGTGTCCTCTCCTCTCCTTTAGCGTTTGCTCCAGTACCACATATACCAGCTAGAGATAGAATATAAACGCCCCCCCCCCTCAGACTGGGAAATATGTGTGTGAATTTCAGTGTGTGTTTCAGAGAGTGTGTCACGTGTTCGGATGGAGTATCTGCTCCGAAGGTGGAGTTCCTCTGATTCTCTCGAGTCCAAATTCTTTGTAAATGCAAGCTGATTCATCCTTCGCCCATTTTTTCTTCAATCAGGTCTGAATTAGTTTCATTGGCCCTCTGTGCTTCGGCTGCTCCGGCAGTAATGACAGAGGGGGAGAAGGGGATGAATTCCCGGCGTTTTCATCCGCCCGCTGCCTATTACTCCAGTAATAGAGTGAATATTCAGCTGCATGTACTCAGAGATGAAGCGCAGGTTAAGTCAGGAGGAGAACGAGGGATTATTAGCATCCGTATGGATCCATCTTCTGAGCGAGAGGAGCCGAGAGCATCGAGAAAAGCAACGTCTGAGCGGAGCTGCAGGGAAAAGGAAATCAGATGTGAATGTCAATCTGTCCTGGATCCTAAAACCTTTATCTTAAGTCTTTATTTTGGATTTATTTGGAGGTTAACCAGAAACAGAAATATTTATTTGTAATAAAGGAAGCAGATAAAGGAAGAAGAAGAATTGATTCAGTAACAAGAAATGTAAAGATATGAAAAACGAGAGATTGCTGTCCACGTGAAGTCGACAACAGCAATGCAAAGAGACGTATTTTATGATCAGCGTGCTCAACAAGACGTCCTCTCCCACCTGGACGGCTGCAGCTCAGCACCTCTCAGTGCTCACACTCTTCTCCACCTTCATTTCTCACTCACTTACACACTTTCTCACTTTTTACAGGTTGATTTGGAAAAAGCTTCTTCTAAAATGACGTAATGTAACAACACACATCCAGCAAGACTCATCAGTTTGTTCTTTTAATGATCAAACAGGTTTTGATCTCTTCTGCTTCAGTGAACAGATGTGAAGCACTGAGCCGACTCATTCTGCATATTTGGCATTTCACGATGACGAAAGAGGTCAAAAGTCTGTTTGGCTGCTTTCTTATCGAAGCCCATTGCATAAGAAATATGAACAATAAGTTCTTTTTCAAAATAATACACAACAAACTAAATGAATACTTCAAACGTACGTCCTAAAAGATCTTAAAACGCTAACGAAAGCTTCATACCCGTCTTTACTCACACTACGAGTAAAAACAGACCGTTAAATCGAGTGACATCACCTCCTTCCCCCACAACTGTTTCCCAACTCGAGTCTTTGAGCTTTCGCCGGTTTTAATTGTGATCTGGATGCAAAGAGTGCGGCGGTGTGGGAGTGAGGAGGAGAGGCAGGAAAGGTTACCTTGAACTCTTGTACCTTCAGTCCAGTGGAAATCCTTCCCTTGTCTTGGAAATTTAGGGCTTTTTCTAAATTCTCTGGCAGGACACAGTCTGCTTTCAGTCCTTGACCACAAGACAAAACCCCTGAAGGCAGTTTTTTCTTTTAAGAAACTCCCCGTTCAACAAGGATTCGGGCTTCGTGACAGAAATGACTTTTTACACTTCAGGCTGTTTCAGAGATGATTGATTCAGTTCTTGCATTACTGAGACGTTGCTGCATTTAAAACACTAACACAAATGTCTAAATGAAAACACAAGGCTGCCAATGTTTTGGTCTTATATCATAAAAACTCATCAGTGAGCCGCACTGGTGATGAACACACACTACTGTACTGTACTGTACTTTTACTTTCACTCGCACACACACCATCCTGTGGCCCCACTGTGGATTAATCCGCCACTGAAAATAGTTCCCAACAAATACAGCATTTCCTTCCGTTTGAACTATGTTTGCAAAAAAGTGCAGCTGCACCTCTTTTAGGACATTTACTGGGAGAAAAATATCAGGCGAGTTATTTTAAAACTCCAGTTTGAATCACACCTGCATTTTGAAGCAATGCTCAGTCAAATAAAGACTTAATGAATGTGATGCAGTTTCCTTAATTAGGCTTCAATAATGATTTTCTAAGAGACTAATCTCACTCAAATATAATAAAGAGCAAAAGTGAAACTCAGTGTTGACTCTAAACAGATCTCTTATTAAGGTTTGCTGCAGAATCTCTCTTCTTATGTTTTGCTGAAGTAATAATCATTAAATTAGACAGATGACTTTACGGGTCTTCAGAGGGAAATGAAGTTGTCGTAGCAGTCACGCACGTTACGGATATAAGAAAATACAAATGTGGAGTGGAAGCAAATAGAGAGCAAGGAGTAAATGTATTTATGTGTAAATTTATTTCAGTTTTAGATCAGTCGCTGTCACTTCATGACTCCTCAGATGTGGTGAAAACAAAAGCATAAACTGTCCTGTTTCCACTCAATATCGACTGATGGCAACAAAGAGGAAGTGATGAGTGTCTTTGTGGTCATGTTCAGGCAGCTCAGCTCGATAAGACAAGTCCACATTTAGGAAAATACGCTTATTGACTGTCTTGCACTTAAAGGAGGACATTGATGCAACTCTTCTGCAGCAGCACCTCTAAAGCTCAACATGTTAAATCTTTGCAAAGTTCAGACCTAAACAAAGGACGTGGAGACGGAGCTTTCTCAAACGTCAGACAGCAACGAGCTGCAGGAAACTTTTCACTAAAAGTTCACAAAGCGCAGAGATGCAGACGTACTCGGGCCATGTGTCAGCAGATAGTGATTCTCACACACTCCCACACACACTCGGAGACAGAGGGACAAACTGAAAACTGGTCGATCCCGTCTCGCTCCCGTTTTCTGTTGTTTGTCGGTATCTGTGTTTTATCTGCTGGTTGCTATGGGATCGTTAACACTTGCCCCTTGCTCGCCCACGGCAGCTCCACGGCCAACCAGCACAAACAAACACGAGGAGGTGACGGCGGGGACAGACAACGCAAATAAGGTCAGAGGAGGAAACAATGCAGCATCACAAAATCATGTGTGTGTGTGTGTGAGAGAGAGAGAGGAAATCTGTGTTTAATCCTGCTTTAATTATCTCTGCAGAGCTCTTTGTTTTGTGTGTGAAAAAACGTTTAGATTTGAAGAGGTGCCGTCAAAGAATTTCACCTTTCTTCTTCTTCAAACTCACACACGCAGCCTGACTCGGTCCAGAATGATCCAACTGATCAGTCCAGCTCAGAGCATCTGAATTAAAAACCCTCCAGTTTGCAGGTACACCAGTTTCAAATAAGGAGCTTCTGTATGTTTATTTCATGCACATTCGAACATTTAACAGTTGCTAACCTGGTCCTGAGATTGAAACAGCTGAAAATGATGCTTTTAGTTGTGCAATAGAAGCAGAGAGATTTCTAAAAACGTCCCTGAAAAACATGACGTCACAACAACAAAAAATTGTTTGAATAAATGAGACACAAAATGGCTGCAGCTACATGACGTTAATGACGGCGAGGAGGCAGCTGTGAAACTAAACACTGAGCTAAAACAGAACTGTGGACTCCAACCTTTCACTGCAGCGAGTTTTAAAGTCAGTCAGATCTGCCTGCATCGTCTGAGCGAGTGCTGGTGACGTCTGACGGAGCGATTATCTCCATCCACCGTGATCAGATCAGCTACGGGTCGGACGGGCGTGTCTTCAGGTCGGACGGGCGTGTCTTCAGGTCGTACAGGCGCGTCTTCAGGTCGGACAGGCGTGTCTTCAGGTCGGACAGGTGTGTCTTCAGGTCGGACAGGCGCGTCTTCAGATCGGACGGGCGTGTCTTCAGGTCGGACGGGCGCGTCTTCAGGTCGGACGGGCGTGTCTTCAGGTCGGACAGGCGTGTCTTCAGGTCGGACGGGCGCGTCTTCAGGTCGGACAGGTGCGTCTTCTGTATGAACTCGTATATTCGGAGCAGGTGCTTTTACATCAGTGCAGCTCTGCTCACAGCGCTCGCTGCCATGGCGACATGGAGGCTGTTTACCCAGCCGGGGCCTCGCAGCAAAGTGAAGTGAACCTACTCGAGTTTTTTCCACCAAATGAAAATGGATTTCTGCTTTAACATGTTATATTTTTATCTCTGAACATGAATGGACTGACTTTTTTCTCCTTTTCTCCTTTTCCTTTCCATGTGTCTGTCCCACATTTTCCTTCCACACTTCCCTTATGTCCTTATCATAAAAGAAAAAATATGAATGTTGATTGATGCTGTAATTGGACGAGTGCAACAGGATAAATTTTACTTTCAGTGACATCAGATTTGACCTTAAACGTGTGTTAGTGTGGTGCTGTGGACGATGAATGACAGATGTGTGTGTCTTAATGAAATCAAAGTCAACTCAGCTTTTTTGTTTTAAATGATCTCCTTTGCCAAAACTGACATTTGAATAATTGTTCTATAAACCCGTCATGCAGAAGTAAAGCGTGCGGGGCTACGCTGCTTATCCAAAGAGTTTGAAGGGTCATATCTCTATTACTGCCAAACAACAACAAAAAACAAAAGACTAAAAAGAGTGTGTGTGTGTGTCTATTTATTGAGTCTGCATGTCATTGCTGGAGCTAACTACACCGTTGTGTGTGCTTTTCAAAATTATAATACGTTTTTTTTTTTTTTTTTTGCATCATTACATGGAGCAGAGACTGAATTTAAACCAAAGTGAACCAACATTCAGATTATCATACAAGTCAGCAGAAAAACAGTCAGTCAACAAAAGTCAACAAAATCAGAAGTCTGGAAGAATGAGAAGCTGTTTTTTCTTTCTGTTGTGAGTATGTGAATCAGTAAATTTACATATTTGAGATATGAAAGGAAAAACCCAAATATGACATCTGACATTAGTGATCGTCCTGTGTGGGTTTAACTGTTTTTTGTTGTAGCGCAGCACTCAGAAATAACTACAAGTGACATTTATGCTAAGATTCATTTCTGCAGGAGTTACTTGCAAAGTGTCACAACTGAGGTGGGTCGTGGGTGCTTCTTTAAATACTTTCATAAACTGTCAAAAAATGACACCATATTTTATATTTCTGTCACTGCAGAATGATTATGAAACATTAAAATAGTTTTATGAAATTAAAAGGAAAGTACTGTTGTGAACTGACTCCAGCTAGACCGACTGTGCGTGTTAAAAGACAAGTGAATTGTCTCCATGTTGTAATTGGCTCTAATTGTTTTGTGTGAAATTTATGCTTAATGGATTTCCCTCCGAGCTCTCATGTTGTCTAATCAACACCAGCAGCTGCAGTTTATCACTTCAACTGGATAAAAACTCCATTTGATCAAAGTTTACAGATACACAGAAACAAAAAAACTCATTTTGAAGCTCTGATCAGTGTGAAGTTCAGCTCCGAGTGTCACCAGAACAAACAGAGCAAGAGGTCAACAAGCGAGCGACGGCATCATCCTGGTTGCCGTGCAACACAAAATATGAGAACAAGATGGAGGGCACAAATTAGCATTTGCCCCCTAATAGGTGGTGACAAAGAGGATAATGATAAAGAGGATAATAATAAAGAGGAGGAGGGAACATGACGTCCCATCGCAGAGAAGAGAGAGCAAAAACTCCACCTAGATACTGTCAGCTTAAAGGCCCAATTCTTCTTCTTCTGCACTCGACATGCAGCTGATTTCTCCAACATGCAGATTCATCAAACATCTTCCTGCTGCCACCAAAGAAGAGTTTCATGAACTCTCACGTGGGGAGATCAGAGGACGACACACTGAACTCCTGAAGCTTCTTCACTTTATAGTTTTGCGCAGTAGAGCTCACTTACACGAGTTTACTGTTTTATCTGGTGAGTCAGACGCTTTTATCAGACGCTGTGCAGAGTAAAAAGGAAAAACCAGAGTCTGATTTGACACTTTTAACACTGACAGCAGATGTTCTCTGTAACTTGCTGACTCACCGAGAAGCTCCATGTGTTTGTTGCATGCGACCGCTCAGCCTTGTGGGTTTTTGGAGATCGTCCCTCGCGACGGCGGCCTTGACTGGTAATTTATGTTCGAATGTTCTCAACATCTGAGAGCCTGGAGTGCATTCATTTTCTTAACGTCCAGTATTTTAAATATTATCATTTAAACCTTGGGCACGCTCTCAAGTCATGCCTACCTCCAATAAAGCAAATCTAAATGACACTGAATTATGTCAAAGAGAAAGATTATAAAGGCACGAGGGAGTCCAACAGCTGCAGATGTCTGAGCCGGGGACATTCCCGGCATGAAAACACGTGTTTGGTAAAGAAAGTTTAACACATTTGAATGGAACATTTGGTTCTTCTGAATTTGGTATGTAATTATTTGAATTTAGAGCCCAATAAACAACTTTTTTTCATCCCAAAGTTGACAAATCACTTTATTTGGAGAAAATGTGTCTGAAATATTGTTAAAAACAATATATGCACAAAAGGAAAGTTGGTCTGTGAACTGTGATGGATGTTTGCAACAGGCAACTTTGACACAGATTTCACTTTTCACCTTCATTTCTTTTCTCAGATAAGTTTGACTGAATGAATGTTTTCTGGTACTCAGCCCAGATTTGTTCTAAATATTACATCATGAACTTCAGAAATAAACTGGAATTGGACTGATTCTTCCTTTTCTGTAACTTCCTGTTAGTATAAAACACGTAAATACACAGATTTTTATATTTATTAGTACAAAAACTGGATACTGTATTCTTTTAATAAGGACACACAGCTTCATTTAATGAGTTTATGTGACGTGGAGCTCACGACAGATGTGCAGGTGGAAAATGATTTCTCAGAGTAGTTGAAAAGTGTTTTTTTGTTGTTTCTTTGACAGCGTGCAGGTCATGTGAAGCAGATGCAACCTCGAACACACCCGTGCACACATAAAATTTAAAGTTAAACTCTGAGATTGTTCTTGTCCACACTGCCGAGATAAAACATCAAAAACTCTTCGATCTTCTGTTCACTTCATCAGAAACTTCCCAAAAAACTCAAACAACTTTGCTTCACACTTCAGTGGTTTTGAAGTAGAAAGAGAAAACTCTTTGCTAAACCGTCACTGTGTTGTCACATAAAACAACGAGACATCTGTGATAAAAATCAACCGAAACAACTGACCACGAGCGAACTTTAATGGAGGAAAAAACAAGCAAACAACACGGTAACGAGAAAACAACAGTTCACAGGAAAAAGAAATAAACAGAGGAAGAGCGATGCAGTAAAATGAGCTCAACGCTGAGGGGAGGAGCTTTGGAGCATAAAAGATCTGGAAATTTCTCTCATTTTTAAGTCCACCATCTTTTTAATCCTACCGACGTCTCTTTAACTGCTTCAAGTTCAACATCTCACCTGCAAACAATTAAGATTCACGAACACTTTAAACTCTTTAAACTGTTTACAGGAGCGTCGTTTTCAACTTTCCTCCTCTCGGTGATCTACAGGAGGTGAAACTTTGGAGATTTTCAGAGCAGCTTATCCGCCTCATCTCTGCAGATAAACTCAGCCAACCATTTAGTCTCATTAATTCGGGGACTGATACAGTAAACAGAGTTTTATTACAGTGCGGGGCTGTAACTGGAGAGGTGTGTTTGCTCACTTTTAATAAACGCGCTCTTAAAAAATCCTGAGGGCTTTATAGGAGAGACGGGGAGAGGTGACGGCTGAATATGCAAGCAAATCAGACGTCTCCTCCGAGGAGATCTAATACCCTTCATTTGACTGCGGCTTTACTGGTGAAGCTACTGCCAGAAAGGTAGAGTTTCCCCCTTTTTTATCTGCCAGCCTTTTTTATTACACGTTTCTTTTATTCTTTTTCTTATTCCTTCCCAAATAACCGTCTTCAGTCTGAACTGACAGACACTTTAATGCACCGAGCCGTCTTCCCCGTGCCTCGACGAAGCAACAACGCTATTCAGCTCTGACCTTTTTCCTTTTTTTCAGCTGTTGGTGCTGCACTATCTCTGACAAAGGAGCAGGAGGAGGTTAATATAAGTTTGGCAGAAAGGAAAAGTATATTCAGAGAGGTTCGAACTCGTCCTTTCTTCGCTTCTTTGCTATCTTTTTCCCCCCCTTTCATTGTTCTCTCGTCGCACAAAAGAGGCCTTTTCAGTGTCCAGATGTGATGGAAATTGAAATCCAGAGTGAAATCAGGGAATCGCACAAAGCACAAAGGAGGAGGCCCGTTCAATCAGAGGGACAGTCCTGATCTCACTCTGTAAGTTTTGACAGGAGATGACATCTACAAGTCGGCTGTTTTACTTTAAAGCTGACATGACGCCGCGACTGTGCACGTTTATTCTGATGGTGTCAATGATGCACTTTTGTGTGAAAACTGGAAAAAAATGTTCGATTTGGAGGCTGATTTCACTTAAAACATACAAATTAAACATAAGATCAGAGATTTTATTCACCCCCGCTGATTCTCACTTCTCCAAATGTCGTTTAAGACGTTTTAAAGTTAGACCAGTCATCCCTCATCCTTATCCCAACTTACTATTAGTTCAAATGGTTAAATGCAAAGTGTGTTTAAATGTGTGTGTGTCTTCTAGTTTTGACACCACCCATAAAGACAGATAATCAAAGATTTTCACACTCTGAAGTGCAGCAGTGTCGGCGGGTAAAGGTGGATTTGAGGAGGAATGGCGCCATCTGTTGGAAGAAAACAACTTTTCGACGTCTCTCTTTGTTGATTTGAACCAAATGAACAGTGTGATTTTAACTGTTTTAAAAATAGGTTCATTTATTATCTTTAAGCTGAAACTATCGTGAAGTTTGTGCATAATGAACCAGCAGAGAGCAGCCACATGTTTGGAGACAATGATGATCTGGTTTTAGTCTAAAATCATTTGACTGACTGATTTATGGGGGTTTGTCTATTAAAACTTCACTTACATGTTGATGCTTTCATAACTTTTTCTCTTTGGTTATCAACCACAGTACAGATAAAGTTTGTCTCTGACTGGTAAAGATGATCAATCCACTTAAAACGAGCACAGTTTTTCCACGTTTGAGGTTACAAAGGCACCTCGTAATACTTTTACTTTAAATGATTTTTTAACCTTACAGTGTGATTTGTGGCCTTAATTGTACAGTTCTTTTTTAAAAATGTGTCTCGTCATCTAAACAGTGACCAATACATTTTTTTGCAAACACTTTTTATTCCCCATTTGCACATGAAAAGGTTGTAAAACGAAACTGTCCCATTTTAAGCTGACAACTGCACTTGGAAAATGACTGATTGCATTAAATTGAAAGAAATTGTGGCGGACGTGGAAGGACTGAGGGTAAGTTAACTCAAAGCTTGACATAATGATCACGACTGGGCCCTGTCTTGTTTTTTTCAGAGACAGTAAATGATGAACATAAAATAGTAGAATTTCTTCCTCTTTGAAATGACACGCAGCGTTTCTGAAAGAAGATTTCTGAAGCGTCTCATCCACAGGATCCTGCAGCTCCTCTGCTCATCCTCTTTTATTTCCCTCCACACGCTTTCTTCTAAGCTGTGTATCAGATCCAGATGTAAAATGGAAAGAAAAGCTGAAATGTTGATATTCATCTTTTGATGTTAAACTAAAATGTGGAGGTATTCATGTCTATCTTAGTTTTTTTTTGCTGCTCATTAAAGAAAATATGCATTGGTTAAGTAAATGTTGCTTTTCATCTTCCAGGTTGGATTTGACTGAATAAAATGTGATGTAGTTGATGAGTTTGTGTCACACAAATGAATGCAGGTACCCAAAATCCGATTAAACTTCTCATCAGAGGGAATTTAAGCAAACTGGAGTTTTTAATTAAACTAAGAAAATCAAATCAAACAGATTATTTCTCATTTGAACTTTGGCTTTTTAATTAACTTTTTTAATAATGCTGCAGGTAAATTAAAACTTTATCTAAGCTGGCAGATTTTTAGGAGGAAAAACTTATTACATTTTCATCAAGCTCTTGTTTCCATAACAACACACACCACCTTATGTCAAAGATATAAAAATATGTGTGTGTGTGTGTGTGTGTGTGTTTGGCAAGTGTGTGTGCAGTCAAGCATATGAGAGTAAAGCATTTGATTTATTTAATTCTGTTATCAGCGTTATACATGAAAATCTAAAGTGACTCAGCTGTTAGTGACGTCTGAATTGTGAGTAAAGGCGAACATCAGGAAGAGGAAAGGAAACTGATGTGACATAATATAAATTATACTGTAAAACTATATAATAAAATAAAACATCCATATCTGAACAATTAATTCTAATTAAGGCCTAAATGTGGAGTTTGCTTTGCTGCAGTTTCTTCATTGGAGCAGACAATCTGGTTTTATCGTCTCCAAAGATGAGAGGTCGACCGTCTCTCTGCTTCAGCTGCTCACAT
>JAVQJZ010201227.1:0-13845 GCA_036025355.1 Leiopotherapon unicolor | reverse complement strand
AACTCCCAAAGGCCTCCTATAAAGTTTTGATTCAGTTAATTAGCCGCAGTCACATTTTTCTTCTCCATAAAGAGAGAAATCAATAATGAATTCAATAAAGTCTCAAGATAACAGATTTTTATTCTATTTTTATGTTTGTTCAAAAACTCAAAGCCAACGATCGCTGATAGACCCAAAAACAGGACAGACACAGTGGTGATTATTAAAGGTTTTAATCACAAAGTAAGTCTTAACCAGACTGGTTATCGTGGTAAATCTTTGTGAGAAATGTCGAGGTCGGTTCAGACAACAGAGACTACTCCGGCCTTTCCGGTCAGCAAAGACGATCTGGCAACAAGACAAACGCAAACAATTAGTACACATGAAGTAACAGAGACAGGTGGAAACAATCAGGGCGGGGCAGACAGGAAACACACAATGGGAGGAAGTCAAGGGACCTGAAACGAGAGGAGAGATAGGGATTTCAAAATAAAAGACACCAGAACAGTAATGAGCAGACATGAAATTTATCAAACTTTACGAGACATAAAACCAACAGTAACTAAAGAAAAGTTAGCGGATGACTGATGGTGAAACACATCTACAGTGACCCATTATCACCAGAAGTGCTGTGAAAAATAACATAAGGAAGGTTTGAGATTATAATTTGTTAAAATATTAAATATAATTTATATATATGTATTATAAGTTTGTGCAGTGATGGAAGTTTTGGTTGATAATCCTCGTTTTTTAAATGTTTAACTCGTGTCTCATTCTTTCTTTATTTGGACAGTTTTATTAATACAGCCCAAAACCATAAATTAGTCTGGACATCACGTGACCTCTCTGATTTTATCTTTATGCTCTGAAGTGTAAAAAATTCCCCGGTTGTTCGTCTTTCTGGCAGTCAGAGCAGAGCGAGGGGTGGAAATCTGGCAGCGGTTTGTCTCTGATACGTTTCCAAAAAGGAGACAAAAGAAGATGAAGGTATTTGCTTTATTTTTACACTTTCGCCAACACCAACAAGTCTTATTTTCTTTGTGCATTCAGACACGTGTAACACGAAGCACCGAGCATCAGACAAACGACTTTCCCATGTTTCCTCTCCGACGTTTCAGCTTCGTATTTCTTTGAGATGAATTTTAACAGCCGAGATTTAATGAATAAATTAGATCATTTTCCACCATTTGTGAACTGATGTTTTGTTTTTCTGCTGTATTTCTGCGGTACAGTCTTTCAGGAAATCATCTCCACTCATAAAGTAACTCTGATTACATCCCCATTAAATTCAGTTAAATCAGATTAGATTAGGGGCGGGGCTGCGAGCCAACATGGCTGCTTTCTACTCATCATAATTGCATTTCTGGCAGTAAGCTGGTTTTATCATTTTCCTCATCGAATGATTCACAGTGACAGACGAAGACGAAGTCATTTCCAGCCAATCAGCAGCATCCGGATGAAACTCGCGTCTTTGTCCGCAGGATGAGATCAGATCTGTGAAACTTTATTGATCCCCGTGGAGAAACTGACCCTTAATGATCCTCTGTGTTGATTGACGGCAGTCCAAATTCTTCTCATGGATTCATTTACAGTTTTCCGTTTTAGCCTCGTAGCTCACATTCAATGAGCCCTGAAACCTCAAATATTCCTGGACAGAAAGATCGGTGGACTCAAAAACATCAGAACATGTTGCAGGACTTCTTGACGCCCCCAAAGATCGAAAAAAAAGACTGAAATTCCTGAACTAGTCATAACAAAAACTTAAAAACCACCTAAAAAGTTATCTGGACGTACTCACGTCCTCTCAGCAGCATCTCCACAACTTTCTGACGTCGTGAGCGTTCAGCTGCTGAGACTGACGGGAGAGATTTCTGAAGGACGTCTGAACGAAAACTATCAACAATGATTCAGCTTTTCTCAGAAACAAATATCAGCCTGCGCTTTGGAAAGAATCAAAAGACCTTTTTAACAACAAAAGGAAAAGTTTGGCGTTTCTAAGGATGTGAAGTGTGTTTGAAGTTCTTTAAGTGCCAAACTTTGAGAAACTTTGAGCGCTTGTGGACGGATGATTGCGTGGATGTGTTTTCTTCTGGTTTCTAAAGCTGCTCGTTAAAGAGCTAAATTTACTTCATGTCATGTTTCGTTCTACGTCCGGTTTGTTTTCTGGTCTTGTCTCAGGTTTGTTGTGTTTTCCACGTCTAGTTATGCCTCGTCATGTTTAAGTTTCCATGTCGTCATGTTCCTGGTTCCTTGTTCTGGCATGTCATATTTTATTTTGAAATCCTCTCCCCCTCATGTTTCAGGTCCCTTGACTTCCTGCCACAGTGTGTTTCCCACCTGTCTGATTGTCTGCCCGCCCTGATTGTGTTCACCGGTTCCTCGTTACCTCCTGTGCTCATGTAGTCTGTGTCTTCTCTTGTCTCGTTGCCAGATCGTCAAGTCATGTTTGTCACTTCATGTTTTCAAGTTCAAGTCATGCCGTGTTTGATGATTTCGCAAGTCATGTGAGTTTTTGAGTTTCTCAAGTCGAGCAGATTGTTTAGTCTTGTTTTTGGGCCGTGAGTCAAACCTTGTTTTTTGCAGTCGTTTGAAAGACTCTCCTGTTGATTAAAACTTTTTAGGGCCTTTCTACGACGTTGTGTCCTGCCTTGTCTGCCCGAGAGAATCGTAACACTTGATAGTTTCATTAATTTAACGTCGGTCGCAGGTTCAGAAATGTCAAATCAAAGATTGAAATGGTCGGTTTGTCAGTGAGGAAGCAGAAATCAGGAAGCAGGAAACTAACATGAGCTTCGTATGAGGAAGCTCATTATCATCGTACTGCACATAAACTCTTCATAAATAATCTTCTGGACTTTCTTTGACTTTTTGAATAAACTTTTGAACTTGTTTCTTTCTTGTGGGCTCTTTAAAGTCGACTCGTTGGTGCTTTGGACTCTTTTTGTGGGTCACCTGCTGTCAGATTTTGAGCGTCCTGACGGATCTTCTGAGCTTTGATGATAAAGTTTCTCAGGCTGAGCAGGAGGGCTCAGCTCTTTGTTGTTGTGGAAATCAAACCTGTGACCTTTGTGGTACATTAAGGAGAGAGAGAGAGAGAGAGAGGTGTACTGTAGTAAAGTATGGAGTCACACACACACACACACACACACACACATTCCCCTGGGAAGAAGCTGATTGGCTGTTAGAGATAAGAATCTCCCGTTACCACGTCAACGGTCGAGTGCCCTGTCTGTCAAGCGTCTGTTCCCACGGTAACAAAAGCTCTCGGTTCCCCACACTGGACCCCCACGCCCCCTCCCCAAACCCACACACACACACAGACTGGATGTTTTCCCAACTCTCTGAAATGTGTGTGTGTGTGTGTGTGTTCCATCTTTGTGAGTTTTAGACGGACATTTTATTGAGAAAGTGAAAACATGTCCTCCCCGTTTTTTTAAAGGTTTTGTTTGATTTGTTGTTAAAATCAGAATCAGCTCGACGAGACGTCACAAGCACAGAAGAGACGACGTGTGTGTGTGTTTGTGGTCAGCGAACGTTTTTATACTCGAAGCAGGAAGAGTGAAAAAGGCCAAACTGATCCTATTAGACTGAAAGGACACACACACACACACACACACACACACACACACTCTCAGGTTGTTCCCATCTGGACGTGCAGCTCGTTTAAGAAAACGTTGGCAGAAGCTGCTGCTCCGTCTGCCAAGTTAGTCTCTAAAAAATTAAATACTCCGAAAACAAGATGCAAAAAGCGTTTTTGAAATTTTAATGACAAACATCTATCAGTCGCACGTGATCGCCGCCTGCAGTCAATAAAGAAAATCCTCCTGTGAATAAAGCTGCTCTGAGACTCCACAAGCTGACTGACGTCCGCCTTCCCTTCGTCTGAAGTTTCACTAAAACATTCAAACAAACGCCTCTCTAACAAAACGAGACGTCTGATTCTTCCGTTAATTGCTGAGGTTTAGAGAGTTTCAGTGTGAGTTACCGATGGTGAAGTTTCCCTGTGAAAAACCTCTCAGGTTTGCTCTCGTTTGGAAACTTTTTCAGACATCAGAGCAGAAGTGATATGATGAGAACTTTTACAGATATGAGAAAAAGACGTTTCTGTTTCTGATCTCTGAAAGTTCATGATTGTTTCCACTCTGCAGACATTTGAAAGTCTGAGGCGACGTGACGATGAGATGAGATCTGGTTTCCTCCTCGAGGTCACAACATCGTCTGAGGTGTTCTGATCTTTATCGGACATTTGAGATTTCTGTGCGTGGATCCGAACTGTCAGTCTGCACAAAGTGATGCTGTTTTAATGTGAAACGATCAAACAGAGCAACTGTATTGTTATCAAACCTTTCAAAATAAAGTGCTTGACGTGAGAAGAAAGAACGAATCCAAACATCAGCTCACATCCTGCGAAGGAGTCGGACACGTTAAAGAGTAAAATCTCAAACTGAGCCTCGGGTTCAGAGGTCACGACCTTTCTGTGCATTTGGCTGCTTCCTGAGTCAGATTACAGATTATAAACTCATAAAATCTCGCTGTGACTCGACCACGACCTGTGTGATGTCATCAGGAACAAGAATGTAAACAAACATGGCGTCTTGAGCGACGTGTCTGAAACCGACTGTGTGATGTTGAAAAGGACGATGTGAACTTTCCTCTGTTTCAACATCATCACTCATCATTTTCTCCAACATGTTCAAACGTTGTGACACACTCGTATGTGTGTGAGTGTGTGTGTGTGTGTGTGTGTGTGTGTGTGTGTGTCCTTCAGTCTGTTTCACTCAAAGTGCAAATAAAATAAAACATTTTTGTGGATCTGTGGAGGAAACAGACGACTTGATGTTGTTTAACAGAAACATCGTCATCTGTTTGCAGGTAACATCTGGACTGTACAGGCTGTTTGAATGAAGGAGGTTATACACGCACACACACACACACACATACACACACACACACACACACACTCCGGGGGATGAAGAGACACACTGCTGCCTTGTTTAAAGAGGAGTGATACTTGAGCTGAATGAGTGTGTGTGTGAGAACAGACGGCTCAGTGTAAAGTCCACTCAGCAAGCCTGAAGGCTGCCAGCACACACACACACACACACACACACACTCTCTCACAGTATATCCTGTGTTTACCTTTTCTGGTGAGTTCGCCAGCAGAAATTCAGGGAAGAGCAGCTCAGAGAATTTCCATTGTCAGAAACGATGGAAAATGTTTGTCCAAAAATTAAAATAAATTAAAACCAAATCAACATTTCTGAGTAAAGCCGAACATTTAAAGAAATGAAAATTATGACTAAAAACAGGCAGAAATGTAAAGGTTTTGTACACAACGTTCTTGTGGACGCTCACTCACCTGCAGTCAGGTGATCTGTGGGCGGAGCCAGCGTGGACCACAACAGTGACATCACACACGAGACTGACTCACAGGCGTCATGTTGACTTGTTTCATTAATCTCCATTATAATAAAATAACTCATTTTAATATGATTTATTGACAATAAACTGAGCAAAAGGAAGCTGAATTAAAGACGCCGTGATGTAACTGTATTATATTTATTGATCAGCTTATTGTTTTATTTATTGATAATAAGTTTGCTGTTTGTGTGTGTGAACTGTCTCAGAGGAGGCGTCTCCCTCGTTTTTCCTGGGTGATGATGCAAAGCGGGTCTTTGCGTTACCGCAGCAACCGGTTAAATAATTTAAGCGACAGAAATCAGTGATCTGTTCAGTATCAGGGAGAAAAATCCAATTAGTGACCTGCCTGGGTAAAAGAGGAGAGACCAACTCCAGTAATTAGACCGAGCCCAGGAATGAATCATGAACACAGTAATTATAAAACGTCTAGTTACTGGTGTGAGAATCTGCTTAATTAAAACATCTGCAGTAATTGGATCATGTGATATTAAAAGGAACATGTTTAATAATTAGTGAATCTCTGCTGAACTCTCGCTGTCGTGTGTTCACATCATGATGGGGGGGGCATCGCTGTGGCAACCGCAGAACATCGACCGCCTGCGAGGTCGAGAACGAGTCAAGTGTTTTAAAGCTTTGACAAACCACAAGATGTGACCTTTGACCCCGGGCAGCTCTCTCTGCTGACAGTTTCTCTCCCTCTGTGTTTACAGTCTGCCGCTCTCTACACACAATTTAACAGTAGAAGAAGAAACCAACTGAAGTCGACACTTTATGTGGCATCGTTTGCACCAATTATCTTTAAACTGCACAAATCTCGACCAGCTGCAACAGAAAAATAATAATAATCATAGATACTTATAAACATATGATATTTATATATCTTTTATTAAATTTATACCTGTAATTTCACATGATGATATTCCTACTTTTATTTAAAAAGTAGAAATATCATCCGTTCATACAAATAATAATGTGTTTATTTTAATCCTCTCAAAACTGTCCCATGATAAATGTATTAAACGTTTTTAGTGTAGAGGCTCATTTATTTCTGTTATTACTGTTCCCTCTCTGCTTCTGAAAATAAATATTAGATAAACATGAATAAATATTTCAATTAAAAGCAGCCTTGGCAGATAAAGTGAAGACATTTTTAAAAGCGTCTCAGACGGCGGCTGAGTGCGTCTCATTAATTATTCAGTGTTTTAACGTCAGTCTGCACACAGGTACTCGAGCGAGGCTGCACGTATTTGTACAGGTGATGAAGAAGAAGTGATAATAACTTTATTACTTCACGTGTGCACATGCATAATAAAGATACTAATAATGTGCCACATAAAGGTTTTTACTGTAAATATAATAATTGCTGCTGTAATGTGTGTCTCTGCGCTCTGATGAGCCTCAGGTGTCCTTCAGAGGAAATCGAACCTTCGACCGGCCTCCAGTTGACGTTTCTGTGCAGCTGCAGGCAAACGATGAAGTTTATGAGCTCTGCTAATGTCTCCCTGTGTGAGTCTGAGTCTTAATGGCCTTTATTTAGCTGCAGGAGTAAATCTATCAGACAGATGCAGTAATGCTGCTGTTCGCTGTGCTGACTGTTTGTCGGAGGATTAGATTTCTCTGGTTGGGGGCGTCTGATATTTTTAATCTGTAATAAACTTTAAGGCCCAAAGAGAGTCTGATGTTATCGACGCGTGTCCTCCCTCTGCTCACGTGAAGCAGCTTGTATGAAGCTCTGCAGAGATTTATAACACGTCTGCAGCTGTCACCTGCACACGGCGCAGAACAAGTGCATGATGGGAACATATGGGACGGACCCTGAAGACCGATCTGAGATCAGAAAATTCATCGTCCAGAGGCGTTTCGTTGATGTCGTGCCATACTGTGCTGGTAAAACAAGCATCTGTTTGAGCGTTTTACTGAATCAGATGAATCCTGCAGCTCTGTAAGAAGCAAACAGACCAGCAGACAGCAGCTTTTTTGTTTCTATCACTTTCTAACAGTTTCTAATATTTCTTCTTCACGCTGCCTTCACATCAGACTAAACACTGCTGCGGTTTGTTCTCGATCAGTTCAACTTTCTTCAGCCGCTCTGCGAGGCGACATGTGAGCTGACGTTGGACGAAACAGGAACATCTTTGACCACAGGAGGCGCCAAAATCAGCACATGAAGAGTTCACTGAGCTGCTTTAACTGTGCTGATATTTTCAGGTTTTTTTAAGTATGATAACAGACTTGAAACAGCAACATGAATATTAATAAGCTTCTGTCGGGCAGGCTGACAGTTTGAGAAACGTGTCTGAGGACATTTGAATTATCAGCCGTGATGCTGACAGGTTGGACATCAGCGTCCGTCTGTCCGTCCTCCACTTTGAAACATCTGTTGGAGGGATGATCATGAAGAGATGAGAGAGGGATGAAAGGTTTATTACTCTGTTTATCCTCAGACTTCTCATCCAACAACACCTCGAGGTTCACGTTTGTCACGTTTCTATGAACTTTGGTTGATCCAGTAACGAGACATTTCTTTGTGCTTTGGACCTCGTCAGACTTTTTACTTGCAGCTCGAGAGTCTCTGCGCATGAATCGCGCCGCTTTCTGCCTTAATGTCTCTTCAGGGTGACGTCTCGGAGCTGAGACGATCTCTGACTTTTCATCTGGCACCATCATCGGGTCAGCCCGTTAACGTTTCTCTCAGCTGTGCTCCTAAAGTGACTGCAGGTTCTTCACAAATCACTGTAAAGATTTAAATGTTTTATTAATCTTAATGTTTCATAATCCTCGTGAGGTTGAAGAATGAAAGATGTTAAATGTCCTTCAATCGATCGGCCGTCACATGAGCAGGCGTGTGGTGAAAACGCTGTTCTTCTTCTAGTCTTCTTTACGGTTTGTTGTCCTCGGAGACAATCAGACGGTAAACAGGAAGCACCGAGGTCCAGTCGCTGAGACCGCCACCTCCTGCGGGATTGTGGGTAACGCAGCCTCCCGTCAGCAGTAACGGTGGACCTGCAGGGCCGCAGGTGTTTCTCCAGAGGAGCCGCCGGATAACAAGGTCACAGGTCACAAAATGAGGAGGAGACTTTTGATTTTGTCCTGCAGGAGGATGAGGTGGATGTAGAGCAGCGTGGGAACAGAGGAGAGGAGGAAATGTTCATCTGAATGACCTCTGCATCTCTGAAGTGAGGAGCGCTTATAGACAGGAAGCTATTATCTCACACACAGGAAGCTCCACGCCCGGCATCACATGGACCGGAAACTTCTCAGACTGGACGTATGTGGCGGCTGCAGTCTGTAGATCAGTGGGCCTCCTTCATTTAGTTTCTGAAGAGCTGAACAAACACGCACAGATTTGATCAGCTGAGCTCTGAATCGTGACTCTGACCTTCATCCGTATGACGCAGAGACTTTGCATGATGTCCGCAGCATCTTTTCATTTGAATCACCTCGTATTACTTCCTCCTTTTTTCACAGGAAAGTCAAATTCCACACAGAGCCGATAAAAAGCAGCTGGTCCACAGAGAGGCTGTAATTATTCTGTAGTTTATTGTTCAGTGTTTGCTGAGACGTGTTTCAGGCCGGAGGAGAGAAACGGTCCGACGTGAAGCTTTTAGAGGTGTGAAGGTCGACGGGAGGACCTGCAGGTCGGTTCTGACAGAACAAAGTGAGCTGCTGTCGGCGGTTTGCTCTCTCGGCCGCCGTCTCGCTGAGTTAGCGAGCAGGTCTCTCAGCCTGCAGCGTAATACGGGATGCAGAAGGATGTGATATAAATCCTGTTATTTATGGATGACTGTGAGAGTCATGGCTGCAAACAAAGCATGATGGGAATATTAAAGCTGCAGCTCCGACTTCCTGCTGAGCTGCAAGTTTTCTGTTCGGATTTAGATTCTCTCCTCGCTCCACTTTTCCTACATTTCCCAGAATGCTTTGTCAGATCCTCCTAATAGGAAGCAGAAGATTTCCAAATGTAAATGATTTAAAACAAAACAAACAAACAAATGCTTTCTAACCACAACAAGTTGTTTTCTCCTCACAAAAATATTCTTCATGTTATTTTGTTTTTGTTGCTGATCATGAAAAACCAACAGAAACCTTCCTCTTTACACCACAACATGTCCTCCGCCCTGTGTGTGTGTGTGTGTGTGTGTGTGTGTTAGTATTCAGAGGGCATCACATCGGCCACAAGTGCACACACAGAATATATCTCAGGTGTGTGTGTGTGTGTGTGTTCATGTTATCATTGGCTGCAGCAGCACAGAGACAGCGGGAGGATGAGGACACGCTTCACAGTCTAGAGGACATCTCTCCTCATCTGTGTGTGTGTGTGTGTGTGCGCGAGATTGTTGAGTGACTGGAGACGGTGTGAGTCGAGTTGACACACACACGGTTGTCGTGGTTACGGAGTGGTGCAGGATGCTGACACACAGACTGCAGTGTGTTATCCTCTCTGTCAGCTCTGATCCTTCAGTCTGTCACTCTTTTTCTCTTTCACGCGACACGTTTCAGATTTCCAGTCAAATGTCAGAAACTCTGTGTTTTCCTGCAGATCCTGAACGCCTCACTGCCCCCCCACCCCCCCACCTCAGTGCTGCTGATGCTTTGTTTTAGCACACATGCTAAAGATGCAGCCATGTTGAATATTTAAATAATCTACGTTTTCAGAAGAGACGCAGAGTTTAGTTTGATTATTTCTCTCAAAGCGGAGGAACATTTTAACAGAGAAACGACAGAAAATATCAGCGACTTTCATCAAGAACCAAACGTTTCCTGTTCCTGGAGAAATAATGAGGCCTGTTGATGTGAAAGTGCAGCTCAGAGTTCAGACTGACAGTCAGTCTGAATCCTGCTTAAACCCACTGAGTTCATGAGCTCTGACAGGAGGGTAGGAACCAAAACGCTGCCAGACTTTGGTTCCTACGTCTCTTTGTTTCTGCTCCGACTCGATGTGACAGCTGATATTGAGAGGAAGCGGCATGTGAAAATATCTGAGCGCTGCCAAACTGACCAGGGTGTGTGTGTGCGTGTGTGTGAGAGAGACCATGATAATCACTCTCAGTTTGGTTTATTTCAGCCGGCACGCACACACACACACACACACACACACACACACACACAGACAAACAACAGTATCGACTAAAGGCTCAAATAAACACAAATCCACTCCACATATCGACTGAAACGAGAGCTCAGACAGTGTGTATACAACTCACACACACACACACACACACACACACACACACACACTCTCTCTAACACACACACACACACACACACACACACACACGGTGCGATGAAGTCATGGTGTTAGATGACACTGTTTGGGTTTGAAATGAGGCGACTGTGTGTGTGTGTGTGTGTGTGTGTGTTGGACATACAGTGAATAATACATCCAGCGGTGGAAGAAGCACTCAGGTCCTTTAAAGACAAAAGTCACACTGTGAAATAAGTCCTGCATTTGAAATAAAACTGAGTTTAAACGAGTGTTTTTGGCTAAACGTGCTTGTTAGGAACATAAATGTGTGTGTGTGTGTGTGTGTGTGTGTGTGTGTGTGAGTGTTAACCCGGCGTAAAGCAGTGAGATAAATGAAGTGAAGCAGACAGCTGCAGAAAATAATCAAGTCAAATTTGAATAGAAAAAGTTTCCTTGGATGGACTTTTTTCGTTATTTTCTGCTGTTTTATGGACTAAATAATAATCCGTTTGTTGGTGAATGTGTGAAATAATCAGAGCTGAAGTCGACGTTTTGACGTTAAATCGTAACTGATGCTGAAGGATCGGTTTCACTGCTGAACTCAACACTGAACAAAAACAGTTTCATGGACCTGAGATGTGAAACTTTTCAGTCTTGTGGGTGGAAATGTGCAGAACTAAAGCTCCTTTTAGTTCTGTTAGTTTGGTTGAGTTTATGTGTCGGCGCCGTCCAGCTGACAGGAAACTCGACCCTCCAGCGTTTCTCAGGGTTCGGTTTGTTGTCGTTTTTCTGGCAGCTGCGATGCTTCAGGTTTGACATCGGACCAGATGCGCATCAGCGTGTTTGAATCACAGTTTCCAAAGTCTGTTCGGTGATTAAAGGTTTGAACGGACACCTGTCAGCTGATTGGGAACAAACGAACAGACTGAGAGCTGTTCGGGTTTTTGGCCTCCGTCTTCACGTCGCAGAGGAGAAACAAAAAGCTTTGTTGACGGTTCATTCGGCCTCTCGGAGCAGCTTTCTGCTCTGCGTGTCGGCTCGCTCTCTCTTCGCTTTGTTTTCTGTGTTTTCTGTTGTTCTGCCGTCGCTTTCTTGGCCGTCCTGCTGCTTCGTCCTGCTCTCTGTGTTCGGCCCGTCTGGCTCGAATGCTAATGTTCCTACCAGCCCTGCGCTCGGATCTGTGAGAATTAATGGAAGAAAAGAAGAATAGCACTTTGTTTCCGCTCTGTTCGAACTTTCCTCTCGCGCCTGTTTTCCATCTCTGGAGCTGCAGTTTGAGCTCTTATCGCGCTGGCAGATATTTCTCTGAGCTGAAGATAAGAGGCAGGGTTTGGCATCAGATTGTTTTACAGAAGGTTAACCAAGGACGGAGAGAGAGAGACTTTCTCACATTATAAATCAGTGTGAACAGCAGAGGAGGATTGTGGGAGTCTGGTGAAAAATCACAGGCGAGGTGTGAACATTCAGAGTTCGGTTGCACTCACTTTTCTCAAACTTTCACATTTCTGTGAACGCTGGTCGGTCCACATCCCGACCTGCAGGCCACAGACGGGTCGACAGGAAATCAGCCGCACGTCCGAGCTGCTGCTGCTGAAAGTCGAAATCAGTCAAAGGTCATCAGCGTTTTTCTTTCTCTCTGCAAGCGAAACACTGAAATGCATATCTTCCTTATCCGACTAACACGACACCTCAGAAATTTCCAATTCAAATGAATAAATGAAACCTTTTTACATTTCACCTTTCAACGGTGCAGAGCGACGGGACACAGACACGCTGAGACGTCAGCAATAAGAGAAACAAACATTTACTTTTACAGTTTCTGCTCATTCTCACTTTGAATCCTTGTTTTTAACTTCCTGCAGAGTTCATGAGTCTCTCCCAGCAGGACGCCACCAACCAAACTCTGCTCAGTTTTTAGCGTGTTTAAAAAAAACTTTTATAATTATTTATTTACGTTTTATTTATTTTTCGAACTTATTCAGGTTCTTTCTTTTTCCTGACAAATGACGGTGCAGCTTCCTCCACATGTGAAATATTCACTGATGAAGCCGTGAGAGGAAAAGTGTGTGTTCACCCCGACAAACCTTTAACTCCTGGTGAGCTCAGTTTACCGGTCAGTTAACGCCTGAAGCATCGCTGCTGTTGCCATGGTTACCGGCAGATTCATTCACAGCAGATCAGTCAAACTGTCACCCAGCATTTTCTGTGATTTATTTATTTTTAACACACTCTGAGATACTGTAATGGGATGATGTCATTATTTTAAAACTGCAGCCCTGTGTGTGTGTGTGTGTGTGTGTGTGTGTGTGTCAGGGGCTTTTTAATCTGCCTGTTTTCTCACTTTCACTCCAGCTGTTCGTCTTTTTGTGCCTCTGTTCACACAGAAGACGTGGATGTTGTAGAGAAGAAGGTCAGAAGCTGCTGGCTAACAAAACTCAGAACAGAAACAGCAGATGAAAGTGTTTACAGCACACACACACACACACACACACACACTTTGACAGTTACTTCCAACAAATCGACTGACGAAGGGTGAAACAGTTTCTCAGGGTTTCTCTGTTTGACGTCAGCAGATTTCAGCTCTTTTCCGTTAAAGCGTGTGTGAGCGTTGAAGTGTGTGTGAGCGTTGAAGTGTGTGTGAGCATTGAAGTGTGTGTGAGCGTTAAAGTGTGTGTGAGCGTTAAAGTGTGTGTGAGCCTTGAAGTGTGTGTGAGCGTTGAAGTGTGTGTGAGCGTTAAAGTGTGTGTGAGCGTTGAAGTGTGTGTGAGCGTTCTCGATGGATCCTTAAACTGCATTAAAGCTTTGTTATCTTCAAAAGAGACGTTAGCTGAACGTCGCCATCAGAAGTCAGCGTAATGAAACGTCCAAACGTCTGTCAGGCTCTTATTTCTTCTCTTCCTGCTGTCAGACCTCGTTTGTGCGTTTGCTGCTGAACTGGAGGATTTTGAGGCGAGCGGAGAAACATTTAACCGACGAGTGCGACCGCCTCAGATAAGACACCTTCTGCAGGCGAGACGGGAAATATGAGAAACTTCGGCGCAGGACGACGTGTGTTTATTACATTTACGATTCTAACTCAACGTCCCAAAGAGTCGCTGAGTGTTTCAACGTCCTCTGTCTGTTTCTCACATCAGCGCTCGACGTAAGAAAAGTCTTTAATGTGACCAGAGTGCAAAAACTAACAACACCTGCGACCTCCCAGCAAACTCTCAGCAAGTTAAAAACCACAGAAACAACTAAACAAAACAGACACGTATTCA
>JAVQJZ010201223.1:10000-19881 GCA_036025355.1 Leiopotherapon unicolor | reverse complement strand
AAGAAGAAGAAGAAGAAGAATAAGAAGAAGAAGAAGAAGTAGAAGAAAAGAGCAGCTGCTGTTGTTTACAGACACACATAAAGCTTCATGTATTTAATGCAGAACCACACACACACACCTGATCAATATCAGACGTGCAGTGTGAGGTCTTATTAGTGAAATCAGTAATAAACAAACCCTTGAACCCTCCACAGTAACATATGAGATAAACAGTGAATGTGAGTATCTTTGTATAAAATACTTTATAGTGAAAATCTGAATAATAATCAATAAACATTTTTAAACGGACTGCCTGGACTGGACTTAAAGTTTCAGAGGGGGTAAATGAGCCCTGCGGTCTTATTAGCCATGGTATTCACAAACATTGATTGATTTAAATAACTGATTTCAGTATTATTGAACATTGATTATTGATATGGCAAAAGTGGATAAAATGCGTTGGATCAAAGCATTTAAATGTTTCTTGTGCTCAGCATTTACTGAATATCAGTAAATGAGGCAGCAGACATTTATTTTGGAAAATTGCTGGAGGTGAATAACAGGCCGCTCCTGTGGGAGGAGGGAGGAGCATCGCCAGGGAAACGCATATTTACACCTTTGTAATCCAACACCTGTGCAGCTGGAGCACGTCTGCAGCGTCGTGTCAGGCGGCCTCAAACTCAGGAAGTTTTCATCAACAGAGAAGATGGAAAATGCGCCGACGGGCGACACAGCGAAGCCAAACAAAGACTCAGAGCAGCACGAAGGCTCCGGCCTCGACTGGTTGCTCGGAAAAGAAAACCCAGAGGTCACCTCTGCGCCCATGGACACCAACAGCTCATTATCCGGGTAACCAGGGGCCTGTGTGTGTGTGTGTGTGTGTGTGTGTGTCAGGTTTCAGGTGACATGGTGGCAGGTAAACAAGCTTCAGATCTGCTTCCAGTCTTTGAGTGATCTTTGGTGAGTTTCTGACCTTGGACTTGGTTTTTTGGTTGTTTACAGTTTTAAACTTTTGAAAACAGCAGAGGTTGGTGTGAAGACATCAATCATTCACTGAGCTCATCTTTCTCTCCAACGTAAGCGAACCTGTGTTCACATGGTGCTTTAAAATAAAAAACACTGACACACCTGAGCCAGGTGAACGGCGGCGCTGGTGTTTTCTGATGTTTGCAGCCGGTCCCAGTGTGGAGATGATTTTAGTGCCTGATGATGAATTCTGATGAAATCAGTGACAAACTGAGGCGGCAGAATCGTGGAGGAAGTGAGCTTGTTGTTGAAATGGATCAGACGAAGAGGAAGTGTGAACTCTGAAGAGAAATTACTTGGTCCTCTGCTGAAACACTGTTGAGCTACATGAAGTTGTTTTTCTGTGTTTCAGACAGTACAGCAGCAGAACTGACGGCATCTTCCCGTCAGCGTTCAGCAGAGAGAAAGTCTTTGAAGCAGCATCGTGCCGAGACGCGACTCAGCTCAGCGGCCTGCTCGACTACCTGAGAGCCAACAACAAGAGACTGACCAGCCCAGAGTTCACAGGTGACCACGACTTCTTTTCCGCCAGCATCTCTTCCGCCATTAATTATTGAAATAAATCATGGAATTATCAGAAATCTACACAATAATGTGAAAAGTCCCATGACAAATAAAACTGACTTTCAGATGAGATCACTGGGAAAACGGCGCTGCTGAAAGCTTTGCTGAACCTGAAAGATGGAAAAAACGACACTATTGAAGTTTTCCTCCACATCGCAGAGGAAACCGGAGATCTGGATCATTTAATCAATGCGTCCTACAAAGATCCTTCTTTCAAAGGTGCGAGACAGCAAAGAGAGGGAGGATGTGCTGACTACAATCCCGTTTGAAAGTCAGAGCGTGTTTAATCAGAGGATCATTATGCAAACAGCTGCTTTAATGAACTTGAATGAGTTTCTTAATACTCAGCTGAGTAAAACATGGCCGACCTGCTCGACCTGAACTTTTACCTTCAGTCTGTGTGAGGTCCATCAGCTCACATTGATCATCAGTCGTTTGCAGGCTGACAGCTGCAGCTTCGTGTTTCTGTCACAGGGCAGACGCCGCTGCACGTGGCCATCGAGAGGCGGAGCTTCGACCACGTCAGACTGCTGGTGCAGAAAGGAGCTGATGTTCAAGCCAAAGCCAATGGGAAGTTCTTCCAGCAAAATTCAGGACCAGGCTTTTATTTTGGTGGGTAACTACATCCCTTTCTTTTTTCGGCCAGTTGTTTATTTCTGAGCTCACCTTTCGTCTCCAACAGGAGAGCTTCCTCTGTCGCTGGCCGCCTGCACCAACCAGCCCGACGTGGTGTCCTTCCTGATGGAAAACCCCTTCAGGAGAGCAGACGTGACTGACCGGGACTCGCAGGGAAACACCGTCTTACACGCCCTGGTGGTCCTCGCAGACAACACCGCAGAAAACACAGATACGCTCGCCAACATGTATGACCAGATCCTGATCCAGCACCACAAACTGGAGCAGAAAGATGCAGTCCAGCTGGAAACCATCGAAAACAATCAGCGGCTGACGCCTCTGAAGTTGGCGGCCAAGCTGGGAAAGATCGGGGTGAGTTTACATCTCCGGTACACCGTTGACTCATAACCTGCATTTGATGTCAGACTTGGACATGATCTGTTAGCGCCTGACCAGGAAGGAAACGTGTTTTGATGATCTTTTCTGGTCTCTCATTGGCCAGCTGCTCACACACGTGTTGCATCGGGAATTCAAAGAGGAAGAGATGAGGCCGCTGTCCAGGAAGTTCACAGAGTGGGTGTATGGACCGGTTCACTCCTCGCTGTACGACATGACCGACATCGACACCAGCGAGGAAAACTCAGTGTTGGAGATCGTCGTGTTCGGCAGCGAAATTCCGGTTAGAAACATCTTCAGATGATCCGTCAGTCAAAGTGTTTAACTGAGATGTTCATGTTCACGAGGCAGCGAGACGCAGCAAAACTCACAAACCAAACACAGAGCATGTTAACACATTACTGATAAAGGAGAGGTCAAACAAAGTGAATCAGAAACTCTGATGATAGAAGTGATAAAAGGCCTTCAAAGTGCCAAAACAGGAAGTCAGTGTTTTATTGTGGAAACTGTCCTGTGAACCTCAGAATCGTCCTGAGATGCTTCAGATCGAACCTCTTCGCAGTTTGCTCCAGGATAAGTGGGACAGGTTTGCTTCCAAGTTATTCTTCATGAATTTCTTGCTCTACCTGTTATACCTGAGCATCTTCACCACCGTGGCCTTCTACCGAAAGGAAGGACAGGTAAGGCGAAAACACAGAGACAAACCTCCGTTAGACGTCATCAGCCTAATCCAGGACTCCGACCTTCTGACCCGCAGCCTCCGTTTCCCATCGAAGACGACCCGATCGACCACCTCCGCTGCGTCGGAGAGCTCCTCAGTGTCCTCGGAGCGCTGTGGTTTTTCTATAAAGCGGTAAGACAGAAAGGTGCTCCGGAAATCCAGATGAAAATACGAAACAACAGCGAGTATCTATATTTGTGTGACTCGCCCACAGATAATTATCTTCAGGAGGAACCCGTCGACCTTCAGGGCTCTGTACACGGACGGATTCTGTGATATTCTCTTGTAAGTGTGGCCGTCAGGTCCGTTCGTGGTCGAAGCTCTGCGGACTCGTTGTTTCTGACCATTGTGTTTGCAGTTTCCTGCAGGCCGCTCTCCTTCTGGTCTGCACAGTTTTGTACGTGTGTGGACGGCGAGAGTACGTCGGGCTGCTCGTGCTCTCGCTGGCTCTCGCCTGGATCAACGTCCTGTACTACTCCAGAGGCTCCAGACGATTGGGGAAGTACAGCGTGATGATGCAAAGAGTGAGTTTCAGGGACCAACAGGCTCAGAGCGACTCTGCTGAAAAATGACTCGCCTGCTTTAAAGTCTGTTTGTCTTCTCAGATGATCCTGGATGACCTTTTACACTTTTTATGTGTCTACAGCGTCTTACTTCTGGGGTTTTCTGCTGGTAAGAGTGTCCTGGACTGATATATAATCTAGGAAGTTCTGAATAAATAAAGACTTGTCTGATGTGGTCTCTGTATGCACAGCTATCGTTGCTCTCATAGAGGACTCCCATCCAGCTCAGAAAACACGGACCAACAGCACACAAACTCGAGGGAGGAGCTTTGGTGTGGAGACGTTCAAGTGTAAGAAGCCAAGCTACGACGACATCCGCTTCACAACGCTGGAACTGTTCAAGTTCACTATTGGGATGGGAGACCTGGAGTTCACTGACCATGTTCAGTACAAAGAGGTTTTCTACATCCTGCTCATCTCGTACATCGTCCTCACCTACATCCTGCTGCTCAACATGCTCATCGCACTGATGGGAAACACGGTGGAAAGGATCTCGCAGGAGAGTGAGAACATCTGGAACCTGCAGGTGTGTTTGCGTCTGACAGAAAATGATAATGATCCAATGCTGGACCTTCAGTTTGCATCTGACAGCCCTGTGTGACCTTAGCAAACAGAGTGAACGTCTGTTTGTCTGTGCTTTTACTGTGCGGCGTGTTTTTTGTTTGACATCCCCAGAGGGCGTTTACGATCCTGGACATGGAGTGGACTTTGTCGAGGTGCCTGTCGAGGGTGCTGCACTCCAGGATGTCGAAGATGGTTTGTCTCCGAGGCGGGCGGGATGAGCGTCGATTTTTCAGGTTCAAGTCTGCAGAGAAGCATGTTGGGTTGTTTGGAAAAACTTCCTGTCAGCACCTTTATAAATATCACACTTTTGTCAGTCCGTGTGTAAGAATGCAAAGGGTTAATTTCATTAACACAATGAGTTAAAGTCTAAAATCTGAATGATCTGCTGTTGATTCCTCAAATATCCATCAATACTTCAAGTATGAAGCATCAGTCTGTAAGTAACAGAGTCAACATCTGTGCAGAAATACTTGCATCCATATTGACCTGCAGTAACCTCACCCCTGATACTGTCTGATCTTATTAGTTTATTGTACATATTGTTTTTGTGCTTATATTGTCTCTGTTATTTAGTCTTTATCTTTAATATTTGTGCGCTGCTGTAACAGCGACATTTCCCCACTGTGACTTACTTTTTTTCTTACCTGTGAACATTTAGTCGTGTCACCAGCACTGATCCATGCGAGTCTTCTTCCTTCAGGGTGGAGGAGATGAACTGGAGACAATGGAAGTCAGATCTGAGCGTTATTCGTGAGGAAGACCCTGGAGATCTGATGATGAAGCCACCGGTCCACAAGCAGCCTTCAGGTGGGCCGACACACCGAACGCGCCTCGTTCCTGATGTTTCTGACCGACTGATACGAGCTGCTGTTCCTCCTTTCAGGGAATCTGTGGAACTTGAGTCCTCTTCTGCAGAGGATTCGTGCCCGACGACAGCCGCCGTCATCAGAGCATCAACACCTGCGAATGCACCACATCTGAACATTCAGATTTCCCTTATTAGCAGCCCCCCCCCCCCGAAACATCCTGAACTTTTTAGCGTGTCTAAAAACCAATGATCAATGCTGTGACGCCAAACTACAGTAAAACATCCCAACTTAACATTTAACATCTGACTGGTTTGTTTCTGAATATTTCTGAGCTGATCAATATAAGCTTATACATCATCAGTTACTTTGATATTCTCCATCTTTACATACGAAACAAACACAGACGCTGATAAAAGTTGTGTTTGCAAATTTTATTTTGGTTGGGGGGAATGTTTGTGCAAGACATTTTATTCCTGAAGGTTAGGCAAAACTGCAATATCACATTTTCACAAAGTGGAGAAAGGACGCCCTCTCCACCCTCGTTCACAACATGAGAGATCTCTGATCAAAGACAATCACTCATCGGAGGAGAAAGAAATCTAGAGAGCCGTTTCAAACCTGACTAACATGGAGTCAGCTGACAGCGGCAGCGTTCACAGATTCTTCTTTCATCGACAGTTTCTGCACAGTCACGTTGAGAAATTAAACCACATCACATCCAGAGTTTAGAACAACGCACAGGTCCTGTTTGACCAAAGTATCGTTCTGCAGACAGGAAACTCTCTAGATCTGTTTCTGCTCGCTTCACATCTTTACACGTTTTCTTCACAAGGTTTTCTTTAACCGTCTAAATGAGGGCAGCAGCTCTTAAAACGTCACCTTCTTCAGAACAGCTGTCCGGGTGGTGACGCAGAGGGACGCTCAGTCACTTTGGTCAGTGAGTCAGCAGCAAACAGTTCACACATCCCGACTGAGTCCAGGAGTCGTGGCACACTTCAGGACCTCAGTCCATGACACAGTTTCAGTAGTTACACTAAGGAGCTTGGTCCCCCGTCAGAGATCAACTTTGTGCAGCTTTGTCAGCGTGCACACCTGTGTGCAAGTACCCAAGCTTAACAAACGAACACACACACTCACGCACACACACACACTTCAACATACTACGCCCAGTGAGGCACTTCATATGGACTGTATGACCTGACTGTGTCGGGCTGTAACAAGGCAGTTCAGATAAACAGGGCGGCTTCGTCGGGTGGTTTAGTGTTGATTTAAAGTGCCGTCTTCCAGAAATCACTTTCAGCACTGTCACTTCTGAAATATCGAACCTCACCTCAGGTACGTCCGGCAGAACATGCAAACAGTTTACCAGCACTGAGAGACGAGTTTGGCCTCTGCGCCTGTCGCATGAACGTCCCTGATACAGTCCAAACATCGATAATATTAACACACACACACACACACACACACACACACACACACACACACACACACTCGCGCACACACACACACACACACACATCATACTAGTGTGTTAAGGTTAAAGTCAATAGCAGCTTTAAGGGGCAGGCACATCAAAAATGAGAGCCAGGGGGAAAAGACTGCCATCAAGTATGAAGACCAAAATCCAGAAAAGCTACGTCTTCCGTGTCTTTCTCTGAAGACGACACGTCATCTCGCCATCCTGTCTCCCTTTTGACCTGTTTGTTATTCTGAGTATTCAGAGAAGAAGAAATGCTCAGACTGTGAAAGACATCAGGTTAAAGCCTCCGAGTTCAGACCGTGCACTTTGCACCGTCTGCGTCATGTGTGGCACCGAACATGAAAACACCTATGGCTTCAGGATGCAGTGGTCCAAAAATAAATTAAGAAACTAGATACGGATATTTATTAAGTATAACAACTAAAACACATCTGAATACTTTAAAATAACTGCTACAGCCCTGATCTACATACTTATTAATTCAGCTAAATAGTATTATATCTGACTCTTAAAACACCGTCTGCTCACAGACAGGCCGCTTCAGCAGGATCTCAGCTTTGTTAGCCCGACAGCACACGTTCAAGAATAACACGAGTCTCTTCCTCACGAAGAAGCCGAACTGAAGCTGCATCCCGGAAAAGAGCTAATGTGACATTAAGGCCTCGACATCAACCCCAAAAACGACCCGAGGAAGGAAACTTCAGGCCAAACACGACCTGATCTAAATGTTCTCACTTCTGTCTTTATATGTAGCAGAGACACAACATGAAGGAGGGGGGGCAGTGATTATTGGATGAACAGCCCCCCCCCAACAAGCCACACACAGTTTGTCCACACCACATCAGCTCACTTGAGTTACAGGAAATGGAGTTTTTTTCCAGCTTGCATTGTTTGAAGTACTTGCCTTCTTGCAAGTGATCAATTTGCTTTTCTCTCTCACAGGTCGCTGTAATATTTATCTGTTTCACATTAAAGACAAATGGGGGCTAATAGAGTTTAAAAAGAAATTACTACAGTTCAAGTAAGGCTATCTACAGAAATACGACTAAAATAAAAACACTTCAAACAGCACAGGGCACTTTAGACTTTCCAAATGGAGACAGAAACGGAGAGTGTTTGAGTTTTTTCTTGTGCTGGCTTTGTCTCATTTTGAACTCTGACTCTCGGAGCAGTTTGCAGTTCAGACGCCTCGCTGTGTTTTGCTGATGGGAGTTGTGGCCTGTTAACAGGAGAAGCTCCGGGGACAAAAATCTTATCAACAGTCTTAGTAATTGCATATACATGTAATCATCTTATTTAAATGGATCACAAACCTGTTACGAGGTTAAATAATGACAAAAAATCATGACAAAAGGACATCCAAATCTAAAAGGCCACAAATGCTGAAAGTAGAGTTGCTCCGTGTCAACAAAGGAAAAGCACTGTGACAATCATGGCAAACATAATCTGAGCTGCAGAACACTTTATATATACCAACAAAGAGCAGCACATCCATGCCAGTGATGAAAAGAGGATTTCTACTCAACAACAGAAACCTTTATCTGCAGCGACAGGTACGACATGGCTAAAGACCTGAGGAATACTTGGAAACATCACAACCTGGAGGCCCCACAGAACAAGCTCTGAAGCAATTAATAGAATTGATCACTTGCAAGGTCTTAAAGAAAAAACCACAGAAGCTGAAGGTAGCTGTTGAGAGAAACTCAAAACACACAGGCGGGGGTGCGGGGGGGTCAGCACACGCCCTAACGGTAGCCTATGTGATGATTGTGGCCTCCCCCGCTGTTGCTGGGCGCCTGGACTTGGCCCATGGCTGACCTGTGTATCTTCTCCATCACATCCATGTTCTGCTCCTGAAAGCTGGGCATCTGGAAGTCCCCTCCCAAGAAATCCACACTGTGCATCACCTTGGGGGGGCCGGGCGGCCCCTCTTTACCCGGCTTGTACTTTGCCCCGAGGACACGGTCTGTGGAGGCAGCAGCCTGCCCCCCCTGGAAAGTCCCGGGAAGGTCCTGAGGGCCGGGTCCGTTGGTAGCTGCTGGGGTGGGGATGCTGCCCCACGGCGGCTGCATGTAGTGGCCGTTGATGTAAGGCATTGATCCTACTGGGCAGTTCACAGGGGACGAGGGCGGGGGATTATCTGCAGGGTGTTTGAGAGGAAAGGACTGAGCGGCGCTGGGCAGCTTGTGGGAGTAGCTGAGGTTTCGGGAAGGGAAAGCACACTCAGCTGGAGGCTCCATCCTCGGAGTCTTGCAGGGATGGGCCCCCTCGGGGGGCTGCTGCATGTGGGCCAGCTGATGCTGAGCCCAGGATCGCTGCTGCTGCAGCTGCTGCTGTTTCTGCTGATGTAAATGCTGCTGCAGCTGCTGCAGCTGTACCTTCTCTGGGTCCGGGTGAAAGGCGGGTAAGCTGTTGGCAGCAGCTATATTGGGCTGCGGGTGGAGAGCAGCACCAGGGGTCTGAGCTGCGGCTTTGTCTGGGGGGCCCACCATGAGGCAGCCGGGCACAGAGCCCAGGGCCGGGTGGTGAGCCGACACCCTGGAGCTGGCGTTGATCAGCAGGTTGCGGCTGATGGGGCTGGGGTTTGCGATCTGGCCCTCGCAGACCGAGGTGGAGCCCATGCCGGCCCGCGCCTGACACATCTGGTTGATTTGGTGCACGATGCTGCTCAGGTCACCGGGCCGGCTCTGATGCAGGCTGGCCGCCATGGACAGTGGGATGGTGGAGGTAGATACAGTTACATTTGGTGGGGCGTCTGCGTCGGGGAGCTTCCGGGGCCCGTACACCCCCGGCGGGGGCTGCTGGAGGCTGTTAGACATGTTCGGAGGTCCTGCGCCCACCGCCTGGGGGAGGGACTGCGAGCCAACTAGCCCCTGGGGATGTTGCAGGCTGGGAAGCGGAGCGGCATCAGACATGTGGCGCAGATCCTGAGTGGCTCCTTGTTGTGTCAGTAAAGCTTGTGGAGGAGCCGCCTGATGCTTCAGCGTCTGCAGATGAGAGAGATGCTGCTGCGGTGTGACCGGAGGACACGGCTGGCTCTGCAGGGCCTGACCGTGGGGGGCGCTCTGCTGCCTCTGCAGGCCATGTTGGGGGGCCAGTCTTTGCTGCTGCGAGGTCGGAGCCTGGGACAGACTCTGCTGCCGCTGCAGAGCCTGATGAGCGGC
>JAVQJZ010201223.1:0-7500 GCA_036025355.1 Leiopotherapon unicolor | reverse complement strand
GTAACAAACCAACAGAAAAGATGGCATTTTGATTTATTAGTGAGGTGAATATTGAATATTGTGAGTACAGACGGATGACATGCAGCAAGAGCATACAGGAAGTCATGGCCGACACACAGTGTTTAAATTGGAGGAATATAACACAAATATGTCACTAAATAATCAGTATGGTCACAGTATTTGTCACTAAGTCACTACTGAAGCAAACAATGATACAAACAATAAAAATCAATAAAAATGAACTGATCAACAGTAATAACAGTCCAGTGTGTCACTGAAGGAGCTTTCACTGTGGCCTCTTCAGGTTTAAAGTTCATCTGGAAGAGTCTGAAAACTTCTGAGACCCCAACACAACAAAACATCGTGACCACGTACAAACTTGATTTAAATAGATCAAACATTAAGTTAAAACATTTCTGTAGTGCAGACGTAAACGCTGAACACAGAGTGGGAGCGTTTGGTTTGTTAACTTCCTGTCAAACATGGCTTAGCGTCTATGAAATTAAACATCAGATAAACTTTGCAGTATCCTTCTGAGACAATACAAAGAAAAGACAAGCTACTCTATTTGGCATCACTGTTTGGCCTTTCATTTTCACAATCTATTCACACAAAGCTTTTTCCACAAACATAAACAGTTCACAACACTCCAAACCAGTTACTTATATTGGGAATCTGCCGCCGTCTGTTTTCTCTTTCTCATCTAGTTTTTTGAACGGCAGCCAAGATTTTTTCAGTCATCATGGACTCCCAAACTACATTTTACATGAAAGCCTACACTAAATATTAAAGGACCATATTACGAGCCGAACATATTGTGTTTTCCTGCGGCATATAAATAAGAATCTTACGCACAATGATATCAGCAGTTTGTGGAGAATTAAACAATAAAAGCGGCTTCTCTTAAGATTGTGAGCACCTGTTACTTCATAAAAATCACTGAGACATAAAATAACCTGAACATTTGATAGTTAAAAATGACAACATGTGCAATCCAAATAAAGCTCTACAGTTAAAAAGAAAAACTTCAGATTATCGAGGGAATGTGTCGTACAACAAATCAACAAAATGCCCCGATGTATAACTTCCAGAGAGGTCACGTGACAATCTAACCTTCAACCTCTGTGATGTTTCATACAAAGGGGCTAATATAAACCATTCAAATAAAAAAAACAACTAAATATTCCCATGTTGAAACTCAATAAAACAATCTCTGAATGAGCAGCAGTGCATGCAGATATTCTGGTCCTGTATAAAGTAAGGCACCAGAGGTTTCCAAAATTCACTTGGTATACAGTATATACGTATAAAACAACCAGATTCTTCAAGTGTATTAAAGGCAGTCTATCTGAGTGCATACAACAGTTACTGGAGTCGTGTGTCGTCGCCGCGTTCAGGCTTGAGTACTGCTCATCTTCTGCAGCAGCGGGATCTGTTGGAAGAGGACAGAAACTGAGAGACATGCAGAGGACTGAAGTCCGTCAGCGCTTCCTGTGAGTCTGTTGCTGTGTTTTCTGACCTGGTGTGGCAGCAGTAGAGAAACATCATAGCTACTCGGACAATCCTGATTTTTTTTTTTTCGGTTGACGAGTTTTACTTTTTATTGTCACAAAAACTGATGTGATGTCATCACTGTTACTCTGGAAAACACATTTTTTACAGGAAGACTGCGTCGGCGTGGACTAAAAGATGTGTCTGTTTCTAAGTCACACAGTCGACTCCAGGTGATCAGCAGACATCTTGCCCCCCCCCAAAAAAACCCCACATCAGCTGATCTGACTCAATGCGTCAGAGCCCTGTTTTACTATACACTCACGTCCCCATGAAGGGTGCTCACCTTTGACAAATCCACTCCAGTAAGTGCATTGACAGACACGGGAAGTTCAGCCAGGAGGCGATTCACCTCGCCAGTCACACGGCTGCCCTCCCCGCTGAGGATGACGATCTCATTGGTCTTTGCCAATGGCGCAGCCACCTTGGAGGCAATCTGCAAAGACACGGTGTGTTTACTCTCAGGAAGAAATAAGCATTCAGTGGAATTTCTGTCACTGCAGCCACAGTTTAAAAGAAACCTTTCTGACCATCTTGAGCAAACTGATTAAGGTTTGGACGAGGAAATATAACAGAATACACGCACACACACACACTTACATACATAAAAACACAGCATATTACCTACTTCAAGGTAAACAAGCTATGACTTTGGAGGTGCTGAGATGATTCAGATCAGTACTGCTAAGCTAATTGTGACATTTTTTCTTGGACTCCTTTCGTGTGCTGAGGTGACGCCATGATCGAAATGACTGACTCATTGAGTGAGAATTGCACTAACTGAACATTCAGCATCAACAAACCAACAAAGTCTAGACTGAAGAGACTGAGAAGCTGTGTGTTACCTTCGGGAGGGCCTCCAGGACCAAAGCGGTCTTTGCTGCCTCTCCGTACTGCTGGTAAGCTTCGGCCTTCAGTCTCATCTTCTCAGCCTCCGCCTTGCCCACAGCTGCGATGGAGGAAGCCTCCGCCTCTCCGACCCTCCTGATCTTCTCCGCCTGAGCCTGAGCGATCAGCACCGTCCTCATCCTGACGCAGACGAAACACAGCGGCAGGTTCAACACGCCTCACTGTCAACAACACGCTGCTCAGACGACATGGCACTCTGAAGCTTCACAGATAAAACTACTACGCAGCTGAAATTCAAGGCACTGTTAGTGTTTCACAAACTGCAACAGGCGGAGAAGTCGCCGTGAGTTTGAAGTTCTGCTGTCAGCAAGTCTGAGAAGCACAATGATGGCGCTGCAGCTCCTGACCTCTGACCCCTGTCCTTCACACAACAACTGCAGAAGCCGACTGACCCATCTTTTCTTTATTCAGAGGGCTGATTCTGAATTTGGCAGAAAGCTGTGAGCTCCTTCGATGAAGGCTGCTGTGAGATAAATGACCTGATGGCACGACCCACTGCTTTCTGTTCCTGAGAACAAAATGAACGTTGAACTCATCTCCCTGTTTCCTGTTCCTGTTCCTGCAGGAACTCCCTGTATGTTCCTGCTGCTGAATCACACGCTGCTGTCTCTCCGCCTCTAACGATGAACGGCCCCTGGATGCCCCCCTGAACTCACTTGTGGCCCTCAGCCAGCTGCTGCATCCTGTAGGCTTCGGCCTCGGCCGGCCTCTTCACAGTGGCGATGAGCTCTTTGTCAGTGCGGTCGATTTCCTTCTCCTCAATGGTGATCTCTTTCTTCCTCTGGACCACCTGGATCTCGATCTCCTCCAGACGGATCTTCTGCTGCTCCTTAGCTGCCTGCAGCTCGTAGGCCAGCTGAGCCTCGGCTTTCTGAGGGCACACACACGCTGTGATATACACACACATACAGCATGTCATGCGTGTATACAGCGTGTATCTCAGGTGGTGACTCACCTTGGTGTTGACTTCCTGGTTGAAAGAAGCCTTCTGCAGCTCCAGCTCTCTCTTCGAGTCGGCCATTTTGGTATCAGCCTGGAATTTAACGTCCATCATCTCCTTCTTACACTCAGCTTCCTGCAAAGACAAGAAGAAGAAGTGAAGCACCGTACACTCTATCCCAAGCTCCGCCCCTCAGAGCCTCCTTACCCGTATCCCAGCACCCCCTCTGCCTCACCTAAGCTCCGCCCCTCAGAGCCTCCTTACCCGTATCCCAGCACCCCCCTCTGCCTCACCTAAGCTCCGCCCCTCAGAGCCTCCTTACCCGTATCCCAGCATCCCTCTCTGCCTCCGCCACACCGATGTCTGCGTCCCTCTGCACAGCTGCAGTCTGAGTCTTGCCCAGAGAGCTTAGGTAATCCAGTTTATCGTACACATCCTGTGAATACACACAGGTAACAGGTGAAAAGGTAAAGTTCCTTTAAAGGCGGCCATGCGAGTAGCAGGTGTCAGCGCTCTCACAGTGGCTCACCTTGATGGTGAAGCTGAGGATCTCGATGCCCATCCGGCCCACGTCGGGCGCTGCCACCTCCCTCACCAGTTTAGCAAACTGGTCTCTGTCCTGGTAGATCTGCTCTACAGTCAGAGTACCTGCACAGGAGAGACGCACCTGGATCCAATCAGAGTGCCACCTTTCACAAACCAGCAACAGCCCTTTCTCCTTCATTAACTAATAATCCGTCCAAATATTACAATACATCTATAATCAATAACTGATAAAGATTCCAGACTTTTTCTTTGTTTTCTGTATTTGCAAGTGTCGGTGAGTCAGATAAAAGAAAACATCTGCAGACTTCCTGATGGACTCTGTGAAGCTCTGAGGGATGAGAGATGAGTGTGTACCAAGGATGGAGCGTAGGTGTCCCTCAAGCGTCTGCAGAACCACAGCTTTGATCTCCATCACTGATTTACCCAGAAACTGCTCACAGGCCACAGCCAGCAGGTCCTGCTCCGTCATCACCTTCACCTGAGGACGACACGAACACGGCGGCCTGAGATCTGGGCTCAACGTTTAGGAAACAGACTCTCAGGACAAACATCTGCAGCTGTGATCGACTGTGTGAAGACATTTTGCGTTGGCTCTCCAGCTTTAAGAAGTGCTGCTTGCAGAATTTAATGGAAAAATACATTATTTTTTTTCATTTCTCTCTCAGACTTGGCACAAATAGCTACAAGAAAAGCGTCTTTATTAATCCCACCAATGGGGAAAATCACATTTTTCTCTCTGTTGTTTTTTTTTTAAGATTTTTACATTTTTACATACACATAGCTGCAGCTGATGGAGAGATGCCAGAGTGAGCGGGCTGCACTATAAGAGTGTCCCAAGCAGGTTTGGTGCCTTGCTCAAGGGCACCTAAGCAGTGCTCAGGTGAGCTGGCACCTCTCCAGGCCCCAATCCACGCTCCAGGAACACCGGTCTGTGGGGGACTTGAACCGGTGACCCTCTGGTCCCAAAGCCAAGTCCCCACAGACTGAGCTACCTTTCTGAAGCCTGTTAACAAAAATGCCTGTTGGTTCATTTATCGACGTTGGATGTTGTCTGTTTGCATGAATAAGAAGACAGAAGAAGAGAGCAAACGATCTGATCAGACGGTCATATTTGGATGTTGTGTGCTTGATCAATAATCTTATTGATGACATGGTCTGACCTGAGCCACCCCTGTGACAGTGATGGCGACGCCCTCAGCCGTCTCCACGTCTTCACAGCGGGGCTGCAGAGTCATGATCTCCAGAGTGATCCTGCAACGAGAAGCTTGGTCAGCGCGCAGAAACATCACAGACATTTAAACTGTTGTTTTCTATTTCAAACAAGATAATAAAGATCTCTACATACTTTAAAAATGCATTTTAATCAAACCAAAATTCACCTGGCATCTAAAATAACCATTTAACTGAAAATAAAATTCTGTTTGAAGGGTTTTATTAAATATTGATTGATCAACAGAACTGGATCCTTTTCAAAGGCTCAAATACTCCAACTGAAGAACAACAGCATACTGAACTGTTGATCAGCTGATTCATTGATCTGTGTGCTGTAAGGTGACAGCAGCTGAATAAGTTTTCACCTCTGAGTGTCTGAGATGAGCCACCAGGCCCAGGCCCAGCCCCCCACAGCGTAGGTCTTCGTATCAGAGCCGCAGCAGCCACCTGAGGGGCCACAAAGGAGATTTAACCTTTAAATCAGAAATGTTGTTATCAGAGCGCTGAACACACACACACACACACACACACACAGGTGTACTGCTGTTTTTTTATATTTATAAGATTATTATCAATACTTTCACCTGTTGGACACACCTGTGATTAGCGTTGTGTTTCTGTGTTTGATGTCACCTGCCAGCCACCTGAGGCAGTCTCACTTCCTGTGTGTGTTTCTTTACTGTGTGTGTCACAGCGGCCACATCAGATCGGGCTTATTCATTTATTGTAGTGTTGATAAATGGTCGTGTTGTTGACATGATACTGAGCCTGGCGGCGACTGGAGGCTGAACAACCACAACAAACACGCCCGCTCAAGCGGTTATTAAAGGGTTAACACGGCTAACAGACGTTAATAAAGGCGCCAATAATCCACTATTAAAGCCTATTAAAGCCGTTAATACGCGTCCATAAGCGTTAATAGGAGTGTCGGTCTGACAGTACACTGTAAACACGGTCCTGTTAGCATTAGCGTGTTGCTACAAGCACCGTTAGAGTGAACGGTGTTGGGTTAGCCTCCGTTAGCCTCCGTTAGCCTCCGCACGCAGCGGGCCGGGACTCACCGGAAACCACCAGCGCTTCGTTGGGCCCGACGGTCAGACAGTTCCCCATCACGGCGGAAGGTCCAGCTGCTGGTCGGTCACGGCTCAGCAATAATCGATAATCGATAATAGTGATCCGGAGTCTTCGCGTCCCGCGCGACTACAGCAACGATTCAGCCCCGCCCACCCGACGTGACGTCACATGTGTCCGCAATCACAGGTTTTATTTTGAAAAAACACGTGTGACTTCCTGTGGGTTCCCTCTGCAGTAAAAGTTTGTCATCAAACAAACTGATGTTTGTAATATTGATCATAACTGTTAATTATTGATATGAGTGTTTGAGGATTTTATTGTAAGATATACAACATTTACAAAAAATGAAAAAAAACAACATGAAGAAATCTCAATTTCATGAACCAAATAAATTTCAGTGCAACAGGAACCAAACAGTTTCCATTACTGCTTTTCTGTGAGTGTGCTAAAACTGACAAAAGTGTGTGTTTGGGTCTGTAACATGACTGGAAGTTGTACAGATGTAGCTGATAAAGAGTGTGTATGAACATGTGATCTACAGATACTCAATAAACCTTCAAACCCTCAATCTTTAGTCTCTGTGTGACATTTTATTCAAATAAATAAATACAGGTTGTTAAAGTAGTTAACAGGTTCACATTTTAGTGCTGCGTCCAGCAGAAACTACGTCCTCGTTCCTTCGTCTGAAGCTCTGTGCTGCTCTCTTCCTCTTCCTCCCCTCCTCCTCCTCAGTGACAACCCTCACTTCCTGACTGATGATGTCACTTTGTGTGACCACAGGATTGTGCCAGAAACCTTCCTCACAGACTGAGGAGGAGGAAGAAGAGGAGGAGGAAGAGGAGGTGGTGTCTGTGGGTGTTGGGACAGCGTTGAAGGTGATGAAGCCGATGAGGATGACCACGAGTGAGACCAGGTAGAGTCCAGAGAACTGGGGGGCAGAGAGAGCAGCTTATCTGATAACTTCATCACTTCACCCTGTCATCACCATGTTTTTATCTAAAATCTGAAACATGCTGTCTTTGTGTGTTCCCGCGTTCATGCGTTCACACGTTCACACGTTCACGTTTGTGTGATCATGTCTTAGTGTGCTCGTGTTTTCGTGTGTTCATGTGTTAGTGTGTTTGTGTGTTAGTGTGTTCATAATGACTTTAACAAGTCGTTAAAGACTTTACAGCTGGTCCAGAATGCCGCTGCTCGGGTGCTGACCAGAACCAGGAAAAGAGACCATATTACTCCAGTACTGGCTTCTCTGCATTGGCTCCCAGTAA